>JAEIIU010016996.1:0-21662 GCA_018874675.1 Drosophila baimaii | reverse complement strand
TATAAGTAACAAATTATCTGCAAGGGTATATAAACTTCGGTTCCGCCCGAAGTTAGCTTTTCTTCTTGTTGTTAATATTTTATTCAGGGAACACGTATTGCCCTAGAATTTAATGGCTTAAATAAATTAAATTAAATATTGCAGTGATACGCAAAATAATAAGGAAACTTCTTTTTTTTTAAAGCTTAATATAATAAATTCTAAAAAAATAAACTTTTTCATTTATTTCTATTTAAGTTCTTATATAAACAAATTGAACTTTAATCGTTGATTTTTTATTAAGAATAAAAATCTAACATTGTGTAATATATTTTTGCTTATTAGTTTAAGGAAATGTAACGATCTTTAATTTAATAGTTTAAAATAAAGAAATTAAATATTGTAGGGATATACACAAGAATATGGAAACTATTTGTTCTTAAAGATAAAGACTGGCTTCCATATTTCCATATATACGACAATCTATCAATAAAATATACATAATTAAGCATTACAAATTAATTTCAATTAATAATTTCGTTAGGAAAATTAAATTTATAAGTATTACATGAACTCGAATTATTTTTTTTAGTTGATATTCGTTGTTTACTTTGGGTTTTTAATGCAATAATATATTCTTATTTACACACATTTTTCTATATTTTCTTTATTTATGAAAAAATATGCTTCTATTAAAATAAAATATCATCTATATTTGGGGTCCTAATAGAATACACTTTGTATTTAATATTATTATAAACACATAAATATGATATATTAATCATAAAAAATTATAATAATCATTTAAATGCTAATGCTTTACAATTTGTTTATTTATATTTCTTAAAGAGTATTATTTATTTATGTAATACTCAGATGTTTGCTATATAAATACCCTTTGATACCCTTGATATTTTTACTCTCTCTCTCGTAACTATATAATATAATAAATAATATTACTCACCATATGCCGTCAGCTTGCCCGTCCTTTCGGACAGTTTATACCCATTCGGATTGAGCGACATTTTCTCCTCTGCAAGGACAATGAAACAGACAGAAAAATATATATATTATTAATGAGGGGAATCCCGAACTGCAGACACCGCTCTATGGAGAGCAAATGGAGCTAGGCCAAATGAAGTGAGTCAATGTTATGCAATCGACCTAAGCCAGAAGACCCTGAAGCAGGTGTTACATAAGGCCAGCTAACCCTCCTCCTTCTCAACCTCCACCTTCATCTCCTCCTCCCTTTCCTTATCTATATCCTTGAATACATAAAGAAATTGCATAACCTCGACAAAAACAAATCCAAGGAGAGTGTGAAAATGCAATGGGCGTGTAAATAAACAAAAGTGGAAAGTGGAAAATGGCGAAATGGTGGGGATGTGGGTGTGGGGAAAGCAACGGCGGCGGAGGGGGCTATGTGCTCTGGACAAGGACAACTGAAGGGCAAGCTACACCACCCCATCTAGGTGTATATACACACACACACAAACACTGATTTCAAGAACCCATCCCTCCCTCCTTTGCATTTTTGGCGCCATCTGCTATTGCGCAGTAGTGAGTGCTAAGCCAATTTCCTCCGACTGTAAATATATATAGATACATATATACACAGGATATAGGATACAGACAGCGCGACAGCTGCACTTGTAAGGCCCAAAAAAAAACCTTGGACAGTAGGAAACTTATGCAACCGAAAGGCGACAGCAAAAATCAGACAACAATAACCTTTGGCTCTTACCGATTATCCGGCGGATATCGTCGATGTACTGCTTGAGATAATTCACTTTGATTGTGTTATTCGTGGGCGACCAGGCACCGACGCTTGTCTCAGAAAAAAGAACTAGAGAGGAATGTGCGAGGACGAAATGCGAAATGTATATCTCTCTATATAAACAGATATATAAGTATATAGTAGGATGGAGCTGCGACAGATGCTGGTCTTTTGTGGTGCTACTTGAGGTCTAAAATAGGCGACAACTTACAGAGTTCCTTTTCAAGCAACAAACACTGGGAAACGAAAGCACACTTCTCGACTAGATTCAAACACTCGCGGGACGGAGCCTGTAACTCTCACTGGGATTTTTAAACTTTTAGGATTTTTTTTAAGATTTAATTTATGTGATTTTTTAACAAGTTTTGAGTTAAGGGAACAACTGAGAGCAGCCTACACTCGCTGACGATCTGCGGAGCTATGAGCAGCAGCATCCGACTGGGCATCCTACGAAGCTTTTTCCAGCCCCACAAAATGGCTGCTGCTCCTCCTCCTCCGCCTCCTCTATCTCTTGCATAACCTTCAGCAGTGTGATGACGTCATTGATTTTTGGGCAACCATCTTTGCTGAGCCATTTTGCGTGGGCGGAGCTTCAGCCACGCACACACATCCCCCAGAGCCCCAACAGATACACACACAGCGCCCCCAAAGAAAAAAAAATAAAGTAAATGTGCGCACGCCTGAGGAAACTAAGTAGAAATAAAATAAATAAAAAGGAGAAATGAGAGGAGAGAGCTCTGAGGGGGGGCGACAAAATGAAAAGCTAATTAACAAACTAATTCCGCCACTGTTTCTGACATTTACAATGACCCACAACTTTTTATGAGAGTTTCCTTCCGTTTGGCAGCCAAAAACCGGACATAATTGCCGCCGCTTTTCCACAGTAACACGTGTGCTCCTACTATATACCATATATCCTCTATTATTATATATAGAACCTAAGACATATGTGCCAGTCATATATAGAACATTTGTATATAGAAATTTAGGTCAAAGCTAGGTTCTGGTGGCAGTTAAAAAAAGATACGTAGCACATAGCTGGGAAATTGCATCATTTCCGAAAGAACGCTTTTCATAGCATACTTTCGAGTCACATACATATATCTACATATATGTATGTATAGGATGTTACATGGAGGAAGGTTATGTAATCGAAGCGAAAGGAGCTGGGGGAAATGACGTCCATCAAACTGGAGGGACTTAAACAACGGGAGCTGTAAAACATTCATTTTCCACTGAGTTTCACTCCCACACACATACACTCTTTATCTGACAGCAGGCAGCTGCCGGAGCTGTGCTGGGCACTTTGCATGGTCTTGGTCCTTGGTCCTTGTGCGGCGCGGACCCGCTGCGTCAGCATCATCATCGATGCTAGGGCTCCTTGGCATTTGGCAAGTGTCTTTCCATGTAAATGACGACTGCAGCTTAGGTTGGGTGGCCATTACTCCAGAAGTAACTGCCGGGCAGGAACCTTATCATCATCGCTCTTTAATTTATCATTTAATTCCACACTTTCGCGCCATATGTTTTATACGGAATGTGATGCTTGGGATTTTATAAATTAAAGAAAAATTTAAGAATTAACTGTTGTTACCACTTTAGAGATTCTTTTACGATTTTATAGAGATTTTTAAAGGCTTTTCATTTGCACAATTTGATGGGGAAAGTCGTTATATTAATTTTAAAATTTTTTAAATGTAAATGAACATTTTGTGAGCATATGTAACCTTTTATTTAAGGTTTCAGGCCTTGTAAATATGATATTTATGCCGATTTTATTCCACTTATTGTTTTGTATTTATTAATTCATAATTTTCGTATTATTTTTTATTCTTGTCTTAAATATATTGTTTCTACGAATTTTCTCGTAAAAAATTCCAATTTTTAAATGCTATTTATTAATATATTTAATATTTATTGATTTAAAATTTATATTTTCTTATTCTTTTTTTAAATATATTATTTCTACGAATTTTCTGCCTAACAAATCAAGTCTAATTAATTCTTACATATATGTGCTATTTATTATTATGTTTGCTATTGGATTTTTTATAAATTTCATTATTTTTTCTTATTAGTTTCTTATTATTTTCTCATATATATTATTTTTACGACTTTTCTGGCAAACAATTTAATTTCAAATAATTTCTAAAAGTGTCATTTATTATTATATTTAATATTTATTAATTAATAATTTCTATTTTCTTATTATTATCTGTTTTTATTTAAAATATATTATTTCTACTAAATATTATGTCAAACGAATTAATTTAAATTATTCTTGGAAGTGGTATTTATCATTAAAATTAATATTTATTAGTTAATAATTTTCGTACTATTGTAACATTTTTTTAAAGTGTTATTTATTATTATATTTATGATGCATTCATTTATAATTTTCTTACTAAGTATTATATTAGTATTTTCTTGCTCTGTTCTCAAATATAATCTTTCTATACATTTTCCGGCAAACGAATTAATTTCAATTAATTATTATTTATTATTATATTTATCTGTAAAAAAAAAACTCACATAATTCTAAATAAAACCTTACTCAAAATATCAATTACTTACAGTATTAATAATGCCCCTTATTAACTCCCGCCCTAGCTTATAATCACGTGTTCAAACATGGCGTATACTTGATATCATTTTGCACACCCCCTATTCGCAAGATCCCACCGCTGTTAACCCCTACACTTAACCCATCCATCACAGGTGTCAGTCAAATATTCCCCCTGATAGCCGAGCAAACACCTCACAGACCGACAGAATATATGGCGAACTAAAGTCGGGGACTTATCGCCGACCACTTCAACGACATGTGCTACCAATAATAATTAGCCACTCCGGCTGAAGTTATCTCCACAGGACTGGGGCATATGGCGATGGCAATCCGCGATAGTATATCCATTGATTCGCATTTGAATCAGTGACACCGGGGCCGAGATAAGGCCATCAAAACGGCATTTATTATTAGCAAGTGGGGAAAATCGCGGCGACCTGCTTCTTGCCTGAGCCCAGAGGCTCCCTCAGCTCAGTTGACCAACTGCCAGCATTCGGATCGGACAGCTTTATATATAAATCCCAGCAGCGCTAAAAAGTTTCAGTTTCAGCCATTTAAGAGGAGAGCAGGTGGAGCGGACAATTGGATTTAATTGAGTCAAACTTTTGAAAAGCCAAGTAAGTTAGCAGTGGAAATGGCAACAAGAGCCGACATGGACAAGGCTAACAAAGGAATTATAGGGCTTTTAGGATGAGCGCGGAAAAGGAGCGCCACAAATACCCTTTAGCAGAGTTATTTAATAATAAATGGTTACATGTTGGGGTATATTTTTATGAAATTCATCATTCATTTAATCGGCAAAAAACGCAAATAATATTTATGCCAAATGGCACCACAACGGAACAGCTTGCATAAACGGATATCAGAGTTTTTCACATAAAAAAAGATGACAGTAACAGCAGTAATATTTAATAAAAGAAAAGGTACACTGAACATAATATTTACTGTTGGTTTTTCTAACTTTTTAATAGGGTTTAATCTTATGAATTAACTTTGTAACCAAAAGAAAGTTTTTCTGGTATAAGAGATGATATAAAAGATGTAAAAATACGTATTGAAGGAAGGCTTTTAGGCAAAGCTGTTAATATTTGCTATGTAAAGTAATTTCTCAGTGATATTTCAGCCCTTTAATTTAAGGCTTTAAATGGTTTTAAAAACAACTTGTTATTTAAATTGCATTATTTGCAGTAAAAGTGTATTTATTTTTGTATGCAGAAGTCCAGTTTTAAATCTTGTTTGTCAATCCGACGCAGCATATTTTTCTGTCGGAAATTGTCAGTGTCGCTGAACCATTAAAAAAACGATAAAAGGATAGGGGTAAGGCTAGTTACAAACTTCGAATATGGTTTACACTTTTCTATATATTATTTTGGATATATGTCTGCCACTTTCCAGGCATTAAAAATTAACTAAAACATTGTCTAAGTATTTCTAATACTTTAATAAGAGACAAGGAAGCCTGCTCATACATAAAAAATATAGAAATATAATTTAATTATTCTAATAAATATATAGAAATATTTAGTAAAGCTAAGTAGATGAAAAAATATCCCTAGCTAATAAATAAACTTAAAACCCTATGTATCCTAGTAAAACCCCGATACCAGACATTCCAGGCAACAGGACACATGTTGCAAAGTAATCCATGCCTTAAACTCTGCCATATACAACATTATCCCTTTTCGAAAGAGTATGGGGCAAAGGCAAACACAATCGGACAATGAAACGAACCCTTGAAGCAAAAAATACGACTCTCACCTGGCTGTGATTGCACGTAGCGCAAATAGGCCCTGTAGCCCAGATAGGCGAAAATCTTTGGACACTTGTGCCACACCACCCGCAGCAGCAGCTGGGAGTGGGCTTTGCCGGGCAGGTTAATTCAATCCGGGGAGTTTGTGTTGTCGGTTGTGTCGGTTTGGACCAGGCCCAGCGAAGCGTCCTCTTTCGCACTCGACTCTCAACTGTGGCCCAGAGGTCCTGGTACTCCCGAACAGCTTGTTCTGTCTCGCCCCGGGGGCCATAAACATTTTTCCCAGGCCCAGCAGGGAGTTGGAGCGGGCGGGGGGGAGGGTTTTTGGAGATTGTGTCTCCCTGCTTAGGCGACTGTCATTACCCTGACAAAATAAAGTTCCAGCAGCAGCAGGTTGGTTAGCTCTGGTATTTCTCACAGGTATTTTTGTGCCCAGAAAATCGCTGGCAGGATTCCTGGAACATCACCGGAGAGACCAGCGACGCCAGCGATTGCATAACACATAACCCTTTTGAGTTTGCCAAATCAAGCGCATGAAATTCGGATAGCAAATGCTCGGGATAACAATGAAGAGAGAGGCTTCTGGCCAGGAGGAGGCTGCAGGATGAGGTAGTGGAGGTCGCTGCTTTTTGCTGCCTATTCCTGAGCGCGCGATAATTGCATTTTGAGCACAATTGCTCCTATTGTCAGCCTCCATTTTGGCCCCATCCCCACAAGGAGGAGGTCCTCCTCCTCCTCCTCCTGCTGCATCCCCCAACCCCAACCTTGTAATCTTCCCATCTCCTTCTAGCCCCAGCGATGGGAAAGCGTGTGGAAAAGCGACGGGGAAAGCTATGGCTGCTCGGCCTGCTATTGGCCATTTTCCTTGTAGTTACAGCGCCTGCGCCGGCCGTGACGTCATTGACGGCGGCTGTGCCGAAGGACGATGCCGTGGGGGATGCTCCTGCGTTCGCACACAAAATCCTTGAAGTCCCAGCATTGAACAGCGCAGTTCAGGATTGGAGTTTGCTGTGTAAAGAGCTCTGCGGGTAAGTTACGGATAAACTGGCTGCCCAAAAACCCCATATTCAAAATAACATAGAGTGGAGTGACATTAGACCGCGGAGTCTGAGAGTGAGGTGGCTTTCTGGCCTCCTAGAGTGTGCGTTGTCGAGGTTTTCCACAAAAAGCGGGAACTAATGATGATAATGGCGAAACCGAAAGTGAGTGACTGGCCATGAGAAATCAACGGATTGCGGAATGCGGCGGCCTTTCAAGTGGCTGCCATCGAGGGCTCCGCTAATCGCAAAATGTCAAACAAATTATATCTCCTCGGTATATATCTGTTTTCGGGTTTGACGGCGCGTGTTCTGTGTTTTTTTCAAGTGCTACTAAATATGTTAACTCGCAATGGTGATTGACAAGAAATTAGGACTTCATGTGCATTGTTAAACAAATGATAAAGAGAAACTTGTTCTTATGTATTTATTTTCAAAAAAAGGCAGAAACACACAAATATGATTTAACTATAAACAGATTTTTTTGGAAATCTAGCTAAGCTATTTTTGTTATGTTTCTTAAATATGTAAAAAGTATCTCCGCGTATTAAGTTAAAATACAAAAAATGGTAATACAAAACCTTCAAGGAACGTTTTCTTATATCTTCACTTGATAAAGGGTTCCCTATTATTATTACTTTCATTTATGTTTTTCATATCCTTTTAATTTTATTTAAATTATAAATTGTTTACTATTTATTGTTGATCCTTACAGAGCTGGCCCGGGCGTTGCCTCAACGCCTGGCGGGGCCAAGGACGCGATCCTGAGACCGGAGTTCGATGTGGCCAAGTGCCGGCAACTGTGTGGACTGCCTAGGGGTAAGTACACAAATATTCATGAAAGGAGTTCCCTTATAAAGCTTTGCTACAATGGATCTAAAATAAGATCAAAATTAGAAAATATTACATTATATTAAATTACAACTAATTATGATTTTCACCTTAATTTTATTCAAAATTGTTACGTTCCGATTTTTCATTTTATAAAATAAAATAGAAATGTAGCTTATTTTTTTAATTAAAAATCTAAAAGGTTGAATCATAAATTAAATATAATAAATATACATTTATATTGGATACAATCTTATTGGAGCATAATATTAGCGAAGTCTCTTAGGGGTATTGTGTTTTGGGAATTTTTGAAATTGAAAAACAACCAGAAAAAGGAGCTAATTTTTTCTCACTTTTTTTGGAAAGAGACTTTTTTTTAAATAAAAAAATCCAAAGATAATTGTGCTCAACTGTTCTCAAAATCTGATTTATACATCTCCTTTTTAATATTTTCGATCTTGGCAGACTTTTGAGATCGTTAAGAACGCCTTTTTCCAAGGAAGAAATTAACTTTTTTGTAAATGTAAAGATTCTAGTATTAAAAGTATTATTATTTATTAGGCCAATTTAATTCCGTAAATTTGTATTGTATTATTTTTTTAAGCTTTCATAATACATAGATAACTTTTATGCAGAAAACTGTCGAGTAAAATATAATTCATTAATGTTGATGACAATAAAAAGCCGATATTCCACTTGTAAAATATTGTAATTGATTTGTAAACACGACAATGTTGCCACGCACCTAATTATATAAAAAATAAATGAACTCGTAACATTCGAAATCTATCTAATTTTCTTTGTGATCAAATTAAATATTAGTTGTAAAACTGATGTAAAGTGATCGCAACTTATTAATAAATATATTATTTATTTCCTTTTTCTGGCTTTACTAATTTCTGAATTTTCTCTAATATTTTCCAGCCGAATGGGGCGACAGGATGTGCTCGAGCTTCTGCGAGCAACGTCGTCGCTCCCTGCCCGGCTGCAGTCCCTGCCAGCAGGAGGTGCAGAGAATGCAGGAGGAGGATATTTGGAGGGAGGAGATGATGGCCAGTGGAGTGCAGGGCAAGACTGCACACGGTTTCGGTTTGGAAAAGCCCATGCCGATGCCCATGCTCGGCGGAGCAGTCCCAGTGGCCACTCCAGCACCAATAGCAGCAGCAGCCGCGGATGCAGATACCACCACCACGGCGGCTCCGGACTGGAACGAAGTGTGCAAGGTGCTCTGCAAGACTGGCGATGGCGGGTCTTTGTGCAACTGTGATTTATCGCCGTTCTTCACCTAAGGATCCCGGATCCTCTCTGGGCGGAGGCGCTAAATCACAAACCGATTATATATAGTTGGAGAATTATATGACGTTTTGTTGTTCTTCGTTTTTGGACTTGAGTTAGTGCTAGTGTTGTCTTTACATATTCCATTATCTATATTCAAAATCTTGTTGCGAAAGTTTAGTTCCAATATATCTCTGTGTAAAGAAGGATAAAAACTATAGGAAAAGCAAAAGAAAAAAATACAAAAAAGAGAAGAATATACGAGGACGATGAGGAGAAGCAAAAATTCCCTATGCGAATCAATTAATTTGTAACTAATTTCAATTAAACAAAAAAAAACGTAACTATAGAAAGCTATAGAGTAAGAGGAGGGGGAAACCCCTTCGACAAACCAAACAAAAAAAGAACAGCAGAATCACACAGGGCTTCCAGTGCTCCCTTTGGGAGGAATGAGGATCGCAAGGTCCTTTAACTCCCAATCCGGACACAACCCGTAATTAAGTGATGATCGATCGATGATTAGTCGAGGAGTTTTATGACTAAGGAGACACAGGAAAGAAAGGATGAAAAAAGAGGAGAAAATCAACAACCAATCTAATATCAAAGTACACAACATATCGTGGCACCAACGAGCCACACCAACCCACACTCACACCCTAAGTTTTTGGATTATATCCCCTTGGTTCGATGGAATCAGCATATCAATTTACCACGACGAGGCAGCAGAAGAACACACGAAGTAGAAGAAGTTGGTATCCAAAGAATTTCCCTTTGTTTTGGCTTACAAGTTATTGGCGAATCAAAAGCGTTGAGACATTTAACATAAATCAGCATCAATTACGAGTGTCGCAATTAGGCCACGAGCCAACCAAGAGTTTAGTGTTGGTTACGGCCCCTAAAAACATATAATATAAATATGGATATAAATATAACAGAAAGTATAAAAAATAAATGTAATATCTAATTGGTCTATATATCCACACAGATGAGTTGCGATTGCAAATCAGAAACTCAAGAGACGGCCAGACATGGGATACACCAGGTCTACCGTTTATAACTAAATCGTAACTAAAGTTATCTTAATATCTAGGTGTCATATTGTTCAGCATAAATAATTCAATATAATACAATTATTTATCGGAAGACATTTTTTCGCATTGCATTGGAAAAAAAATGGAAGACTTTTTTTCAAAGCAGCAAAAACACAGCAACAACATCGCTGACGCATTCTGGAAGACATGCGTCACTTCAGCATGGCCTGGACATCGGCCAACCGCATTTAATTTTAAGTAATAATAATAATAATAACAATAACAACAATAATAGCATTTTCGAATTTGAACCCGAAGATCTATGAAGTCACGCTGTGGCTGACAATAATTAACAAAACTAAGGAGGAGAACAGCAGGCAAGGAAGTTCGCATACTCAGTGTCTATATATCAAAACTAAAAATATATGTATTAATACTATTAACCGCGCACTTATCAACAATTATATATAACATATATATATTGCACCAAAGTTATAATATATATATCACAATGTTTAAGGCAATTTTCAGAGCACATTCATTGATAACCTAATGCGGCTTCAGTATGTAATCGATGTGTAGCAAGTTAATCACACTCAGTAATAAATACACTAACTAAACATACTAATTAATATACAATATGTATGGAAAAGAATGCACTTTACATTTATGTATATGTATATGTGTTAGACGTTGCGTTTCTGCCATGAATACAGCGGCTAACTAACCGAATTATGCTGGAATAATATCCAAAATAACCAACAGACACATCATCATCAATTACGAATTATGAATCAGAGTGTAAAACCAACCGATGACACCGTTTCGAAGTTTCGATTTTAGTTCCCAAAAAACAGAAGTAAATGCTAAATAAAATAGATTTAAAGGCAATTTCACACAATGTAACCGAAGAAAAAACAAAAAACAACTAAACAACCAAACAAAACTAAAGGCAAATATATCTATTATACGTTAAATGTTGTGTAAAGCCCCTCTGAAAAAGATACTTGTTTTATTTGGGGAGCGGGAGGAATGGGGGAATAAACTTAGAAAATAAGTTTTTTAAAAAGAATTTTTTTTTGAATGTAGTATAAATATATTGGTGGATTCCTAGTAGCTTAAAAGAAAGGTTTTTATAATATATAATAATTATACTGCTAGAATTCAAAGTCTAGATCATAATTCATTTTTGGATATCAAAATTTCAACGCTTGGACATTTTTTCATGTCTAAACATGCTTTTAAATATTTAAACTTTTAAGATACTTCCTTGACAAATTATTAGGAATGCAAATTCATAGGAATAGTAAAGAAAATTAAATTCAATTTATTTTTTTTTTTTAATAATATTTTAAATATTACTTATTAAATATATATTAAAAAATTAAAAAACTAAACTTTCCAAACTTTTTACCTCAAAATGTCAAACATACACTGCTTGCTGGCGTATGCACTGCTTTATAAACCGATTCGATAACTTAGAAAAATCGATATCACAACCATCAAGTGTTGAACAGCGCCAAGACCCGCGTAATTTAAAATTGTTTCCTTCACAAATAGTTTTCTTACCCAAAATCCCTTAAAAAACCAATCAAACTCCTTATTAATGTTAATTGGTTTATTTTTCGCATAGTAGTTTCCAACGTAAACGTTAAATAGAGAACGGCAAACATAAACTGGACGTGTTCTTTTCATTATACATAGGTAAATTTATATTTAAAAAATTAAAGTTTAGCGTTTTGTGTATACAATTATTTAACAAAGTCTTGGGGGTTAAATAAAAAATATATATTAAAATAAAAGCTGAGCTTCAGGGTTTCGAGCTGAACTTAAATTTTAATATATATTTACCAATAATTTTAACTAAACTAGTAAGAAAAACAGACGGGGAAGATACATTGTGCCTGGCGCCTTGGGCGCCGTTAGTTGGTTGGTTAGTTTTCGATCTTCGCGAGTTAAGTACAAAAGAAGGCTAGTATGTGCTCGGTCTGGGGCGAATCAGGCGAAAATCAACGTGTATAGGCTTCAATTCACTCATCCTTCCTAGCATAAAATGCTTACAAAAAGACGCTAGTTACACTATGACAGTTTACAAATTGGCAAGTATGAATCGTTATCGTTATCCGTTAAGTATCTGATTTGTTGTATCCGTTTGTTGCTTAAGACGTTAGTATATATATATAGTAATATCAGCTGCAGCTATCGCCTCACTCCTCCTCGCATTTGTCTTTCTGTGGTCTTTTTTTCGTTTGTTTTGTTCGGTGTGCATTAACTAATCGACATTCGATTAGTAAGCCTTCTTCATCATTCGCCTGCCAGCTCGTCGATGCGGCAACGTACTGCGTGCTCCAGCACCTCCAGGCTGGCATAGTCCAGCTCTTTCACCAAACAAAGTGTGGCAGATAGTAGATTCGAGCTCTGGGGGATATGATTCAGTTAACGATCAGACTTATCGATGAACGATGTGTCAATTCCTGGTAATACTCACCCTATTGACGGGCCTGCGATGGTAGCCCGCGTAGTGATTCATCACAGAGGCGGAAAGTGTTGTGGTGGAGTCACTGAATCGACCCTCGGGACGTCTGGGAAAATATGAATGAAAATAATAAGCAATGGAAACAATTCGTTCCGATAAAAGTATAACTAACCTAATTAGAGCTTAGCTGTTATATTATCTTTGTTTACATTTATTTATTGCACTGATTTATACTTAATAATAAACATATAATTTAAAGATAAGTTAAGCAACTAATTAGCAAAGATAACAACTCAGATGCATTATAATTAGCATGTTCAATACATTACGGATTTGTTAGATTAATAAACTGTCTCAATTAGGCATGGTAGAAATAATATCGAACATTAAAATATCGATTATGATCGATAAATAAATCGTTATTTAGACGTTGCAAGATATCCGAAAATTTCTTTTAATATATTAAGAATAAGATGTATTATTTAGGTACCATTAAATAACCTTTTTGATTACTGATTTATTATATTAATAAACAGTCTGAATGGGGAGTGTAGAAAATAAAGATATATGGACTCGAGTTGATAAATTAATCGATATTTAAACGCTGCAATGTATCGGAGATAAATAATAATTAAATATTTTGTTATATCAGACAAAGATCCCAAAACATTATCGATGGAAAAAAGGAATACCTCAAGTAACATTTTATTTCTTAAGCTGTCTGAATTAGGAGTTTTAGCAAATAGATATATCGATACTGTTCGATATATGAATCGATATTTAAGCGTTGATATTTCGGATACATTCCATCAAATATAATCGGTAAAAAACATCAGTAAATATTATTTAACAAACGTACAAATACAAAATGTAGAATAAAATTTGATATTTATCAGTATTAATGCTTCTACAGAAATAAACAAACACAAACTGCCAAAGGCCATCACAGCGATACCACAATGTTTGCCCACAATTCAATGAGCCTAAACAACGTTAAGCTTATATGCGAATAATGTACGCGCGATGACCTCGCGGTTTGACCCGCCCACTCACCTCGACCGGGGCCTCTCCTCCGGGTCCCACTCGCCGCCGTTCTCCCGCGCACTGCCATTGCGGAAGCTGGGCTCACTGCGTCGCTGTGTCTGGTGATGGAGTTGCATTTGGCTGCCATAGGGATTGTGATGCACCTGGGGCGCCTGCTGGTGCTCCTCCCATTCGGTTAAGTCAGTCTGGCTGTGACGATAGTGTGCCGGGTAGCCAGCCGGGCGATCCGACTGATAGTATTCCTGCAGGGGAACACCATAATTAGATAGCTCCAGCATCACTCTCATGCAGTTGCCCATCCATTGGTCCGCGGTCCAGCAGAGCGTCGTCCTTACCTTCATCGAGTGCGTCGAGATGCTGGGCGGCAGCGGCGTGGGCCGCACCTCCCTGTAGCCCGTCTGGGGGCTACTCTCTTGGTCAGAGCCCGGAGAGCGCTGCTCGACCGCGTACGTGTACGAGTCCCAATCCCAGTACATGGTTGCAGTTAGTGCAAAGCGGTGCGGTTTACGTTTTAGTTTTGGGTTTTGATTTTTGGTTTTAGGTTGGAATTTTTTTGGGAGAGGAGGTTGTAGAGATTATACTTGTTAGAATCGAGTTGAAAATATGTATGCCAGAGCCTCGAGCATTCTTGACAGATGACAAAACGTAGAGCTAGTAAATTTAGGGGGCTACTGCGTTCGGGGGGCAGTTTCATAAGGGTTCAGTTACTTGGTTTTTTTGTAAAAGAATCCTAAACGTATAGAAATCCTTTTATATTAACCTTTAAAGAAAAGATTCTTATAACAAAAATCGCTGTGGATTGCAAATTAATTACTAATGCGGTCTAAAAGTATGCTATACAATATAGAGCCTAGCTTTATTCCAATTTACAATGAATTTTGAACCTAAAATGCATACTTTTAAAGAACTTTTCAAGAGATTTCAAATCCATAACGATATCTGAACTATAGATCCTTTCTTTAAAAGTTATTATGAAGAGGGTTATCTTTCCGAAACCAAAGCTTATTATTTCCCCATTTACTCCTGATCTCCTATTATTTAAATCTCCCTTTATTATTCCCCTTTTCCCCCTGTGTATGCATACATAATGACCCATTTTATATAGTTCATTTCCAAGCTTTTGTTTAAGCTTCTTTGGCAATTATTGTGCGTCCCCCCATATCAATGTTCCCATCGGAACCCAACTAGTACTCGACTCCAAAGTCAAGCGAGGGACTTAACCCAAAAAAAAAAACCAAAAGCAGACAATAGACAGGCGGCGGAAAAACTCGATAGAACCTTAACCATGCCATCGAAGCCATCGCGTGACTGCCCCCAGAGCCCCAGTACCCTGTCCCTCTCTCCACTCGAGTGTGACACGGGCCCACACCCTACGGGTGGGTTAGGGCCTGGCAACAAACAAGAAGCTCGGTTCATGTCATGTCGGATGCGCGGAACTGTTTGGCTATGTCAGGTTACTACTTTTTCGGGGGGACAGTAGTGTATCTGTGAATCTTACGTCGTACTGGTGATAGGTGCGCTGCTCTTTGGTTAAATTGTTATACATGGGCGATGGCGGATGCACGGGTTCCTGGGGGGGATGCCGAAACGAGATTAGTAGGGCTCAATTGTTATGGAAGACGGTCAACATGATCGAAGATCTAATGAGATGATGAATGAATGCACAAAACACAATGGGAAATTCAAGGAAAAACTCTCGAAAAAACAGTTTTTTTAATTAGAAAAGTTATGGCAATAAATCCTCACTAATAATATAATATTTCTAACCAACTGCAGTTTGAAATTTTAAGCGAAATAAACAAAATATGATACCTGATTAAAGGCTATACGAACATAAATAATATTTATTATTAAACTCTCAAAAGTATCCTATTTTACTTTAAAATAAATTTGTAAATAATATATAAACAAAACTATCAGTGCCACAGCCTAGTTACTTTCTCTAAACCTTTCCCATCTCCCTCCCTTGGGGACCGACCTCTCCCCTTACCTTGGTGGGTGTGGGGGGCTTGGAGCCGTGCAGCGGCTGTGCCGCCTGCTGCACCTGGCTGCCATAGAGATCGCTGGCACTATGTGTGATGGTCCCTTCGCTGCTGTTGTTGGCCAGCGGACTGGCCAACGGCGTCTGGTTAGCAATGTTAATGGGAACAGGGAGCGGGATAGGGTTTGGGTTTTAGAGGGAGACACAAGGGTGTGGGTGTGGGGGTGAGAGTTGATTACAGAAAGATTAGAGCCGCTAAACCAGGGCGTGGTGTGTGAGAAATATCCGCCCAGACAATGGGAGCTGTTTACCTCTTTCATGGGACTGGAGCTGCGCCGCATTTGCTGTTGCTGCTGCTGCTGCGGTTGCTGCTGCTGCTGTTGCTGCTGGTGATACTGTTGCTGCTGTGTTGGCGGAGAGTGCTGCGGATAGCTGTGCTGCTGCTGCTGCTGCGGCATCTGTTGCGGCGAGGTGCGCTGCGTCATCTGTTGCTGCTGCTGTTGGTAGGCATCCTCATACACCTCCTCCTCTGGGACGGCGCCACCACCACCGCCGCCGCCGCCACGCAAGGCCTCGTCCACCTCCTCCTGTGTGACCTCCACATTGTCTAGTTTCTTGAGGTTGGGCAGGGCGCGTAAGACAACCGAGCGATAGCTGTGATTGCGGTTAGACACGAGGTGAGACCGATCATTAGGGGCTTCTCTTTGGTGTCTGGAAGATTACTCACTTTAAGGTTCGATCGCAGCAGGGATTCTCCTCCAGCCAGAGGTAACGCAGGGCAGGCAGATTCTGCAGGTAGGCAATCTCATTGATGTCCGAAATATTGTTCTTGCGAAGGTAAAGCTCCTGCAGCTTGTGGCACTCTTCAAAGGGGGACAGAGTGCTGATCTTGTTCACGCTGCAACGAACCAAAACGAAAAAGAAAATCCAACTTTTAGGTTCAAGAAACTTTCTCTTGGAGCGGCGGCGACACAAGGCGCCAGCAACTAAGTAACTGCCATGAATCATGCTCCGAACACAACACAAAAGATTCTCCCGGCAGCTGCGTGCGGTCATTAACTCGTCGGATTCTTCGCAGAATTCCCCACTAAACAACAGTTAAAGAGGCTCAGAAGGGGAGGCGGAAAGCTAAGCTGATTGTCGTCATTTGTCTGCGTCTAGGTCAGGTTCGAGGAGAATTCGCGTTCCTCGCTTAGCACCTCGGCCGCTCTAACAATGCTAATTACCCTGAAGTGGCCAATTGCCGATGGCCAAAAGCGTGCCTTAATGGCCTAACTGATAGAATAAATAAGATACGATACACTAAGGGAAAACAGGAGGGAGATGTGGAACAGAAAAAAAAGATTCTTTAGGTATAAACTAGGGAAACATTTACAGAAGCCATGAATCTCCGGATTTATATAATTTTTCTGTGCCTAAATAAGGAAAAAACCTAACAAAACTTTTAAAAATACATTTATCATTCCCTATATCCCCCATTTCCACTAAGAACTAAAGGAATTCCTTAACATTTTCCCTCTGTGTAGCTATCAGAAACAGTTTCCTCATCTACAGAGAGCGACTACATTCGAAACAACTGTCTAAACTTAGCCAGAACCATCACCTAAATGGCACACGAGTGCATTGCCTCAGTGAGTGTCTGGTATCTGGAATTCGTAGCACCGCTTCCCCTATTTATAGTATAGAATCAGGCCAATTGGGAGTAGGGCCCCTCCGAATAAATCCGATATGCATAATCAAAGTTACCCCATGCTAAAGTCAAGGTTGACTAGCACTCGAGTGGCACTAAGTGGAAAGACCATCATCAATGATGATGGGTCTGTGGAAAGAAAGGAAAAGTGCCAGCGACACGCAAAGTCAAATCAATATGCACGTTTATAGGCCAGGAATCAGGGAATGGCTAGGAAATAATATACAAAACTTATGGAAGACTACGCCAACGCATTTTACCTGAAGCAGGCTGAAACCCCCCCTCTGATTTATGGCTCATTTATGGACTATGCCACTCCAGGCCTAGCACAACAAATGGCAAACAAAACGAAGGAGAAGGAGACCCTCACGGAGAACCCCACGTACAGAGACACAACCAGTTGAGACAGAAAGGTTTTCGTTGTTTGGTGTTAAGCCCAGTAAAATAATGCAAACAGAGCAGGCCCTCTCTTTGAGAAGTTGAGAAGTTATTGCCCTCGTCGAGCTTACATGCTTGCCATATCAATTGGTTCATTCACGCTCGCGTATATAGGAAGCGTGTGGCATTATCTGTGGACTGATAAAGCTCTATGAAGGAGTTGGGGTAGACTCGATTGCGGTAATAGCTGCCTGATAATAATGGTAAAGAGAGCTATATAGCCATATATCTGTTAATAGAATGGATTGACTTCGATTTGAACTATTTATGGATCTATTTTTGATTAATCAATCTCTTTATTTAATTAATCTAATTTTCCACTCAACATGAACATGTTTCTCTAAGAGAAGGCGTTAACCAAATAAGAAATAGCCTTGAAAAAATATTAAAATGACAAACAAACTATCCTTAAATTTAATTTAAAAAACTTGTTTAAACCTCCATACTTTTTGGATTATTATTTTGTGAGGTAATATTTCAATTGAGTCACCTTATGGGAATCCAAACAAACAATCAGGCGTTAAAAACAAGTTTCCTAAAAAAGGCATACTTTTGCTTTCAATTAAGATTAATATTTGCTCAATTTATTTATACATTTTTTTGTTTGATCAGATAAATGGATTGTTAATGGAATATTTGGTACAGATATATATTTACTTCCTGTTCTTAACTGGAAAGTAGACAAAATGCTCTGTCTGAGCTGATTACTTCTTATTTAATATATAGTACTCCTACATAGTTTATGATTTCCTGTTTTGATATATAATAAAAGCAAGCTTTATATGAATTTATAATTTCTAGTACAAGTTCTCAGCTCATAAACTGATATAATTTTAAAATGTATTATTATTTTCTGCTCCTAGATTGTAATACTATGATATATTGTTTCCTTTTATGTTAAATCTATACTATTTCCTTTTATAAATATCAGATTTCTTAAGAAATACAACCTACTCCCCTACTGTCACTTAATTACTTGCGTTGTTCGGCGTTGTCACCAAAGTTTTCGCCAAAATGGGCTTGTTCTTTTGTTGGAAATATCATCTGCTATTTCGATACCAAAAAATATTATTTCCTGCTGTTCTCACGCTTCTCATACCCCCCTCAAGTTCAAAGCCAATCGCCCCAAGCTAGCTCCCTATAAGGCCACCGCCTCTTGTGCATAATTATACAAAGTATGTCTCGTATATATATCGTGAGCCAGCCGAGAGTTGTCAGCATATTGCCAGCAGATGACGGAGAAGTTTGGCGGGCGAATCGATTTCGGTGACCTTGGCAGTCAAAATGATTGTCGCCTTTTAAGGCAGCAGTAGCAGAAGCAGCCACATGCAAGTACAACAAGTACAAGGTACCAGTACAAGTACCAGATGAAGTACAAGCAGCAGACACAGATACGTATATACGTATCTGGCAAATACGAGTCATAGTCAGAGTTATCTGCAACCTACGCTTGGGCCTACGCGGCCTAAAAAAATATAGAGTGCGACTGGGGCCAGTTGGTATTGCCAATTTGGGAGCTCCCACGACTTTCAGCTTTTTTTTTGTTATTTTCTGTAGTTTGTTGTTGCTTTTGCTACAGCTTTTTGCATTAATTACGCGCTTGAGCGTGCCAAAGTATTTCTCGTATTTCTTGCTTGCCTAATGATGGGGCGATGACATCACTGGAAAGTAAACACACACATATATCTCGGCAGTATAAAATATCTTTCTCCCTCTCTACCTCTCCCTCCCAGTGGGGATTCTCCGCGGCGGATTCAAACGTTAATCGCAAGCTGATCCTTATATGAAAGCCATTCTTCCCCTCACAGACTTACCTCAGCGCCAGAACTTCCACTCCACGCATTCTCTTGATGATGGACACATCGCTGAGATCACTTCCCCTGAAATAAACGAAGAGAGAACACGTTAGACATTAGAGATGAGGTTAGATGGCATTATAATGGAGATAAATGTGGCGTGGAGGCCCCTTTTAAGTCATCGCCCGCTTTAATCTAAGACGGGTCAAGAGGCTGGAAAGGCAGGCATCTCGGAAAGTAGCTCAACTGCTTTTCACGCTTTTCCCCCCAAGTGGCCGGGCTTCCTCTGAGCGCCGAGTGCCGCGAGTTTTCCAGCCCAGGGAATCGTGACTTGCTCCCAAAGTGGACACTTCTAAACTGGTTAGAAGATTGCCCCCGGATTTGGGTCACACTGGGGAGTGAAAGCAAGCAGCCGGAGCAGCAAAGTGGGCAGATCCCCAAGCTCAGACCCCAGAGCCCAGAGACCACCATACCCCATATTATACCCAACAGATCGAAGCTTTCACTGCGGCTGCACCTGCCTCGGCACGATTAGCAATAGATCAATGCACAGACGGAAATTAGATCGAAAATCGATTTCATGCACACTGGTAAAACATCGTACATATATTTTTTAACGATTTTTTAAGCTCTCAAAATACTTTTATTTTACCTGAAATAAATTTGTAAAAGCTACCCCACTCAGAACGATATGTGAAACGGTGTCAGCACGATAAGGTGAGTCGTAAACATTTTTATTTCAAAGAAATGAAAAAGTAGGTTAAGGTTTTGTTTGAAAATTATATGTTTATGGATATTATTAACTAAATATTAATGGTTCTTTGATCTAATTGGGGTATAATGATTAGCTGAAGCTTTATAATTTATAATTCTTGCATTTCATTAAGGTGGCGCACTAATAGTACTTAAAATGTAACAAATATATTTTTACAGCCTTTGTTCTTTTTTTTTAATTGGAGATTATTAAGACACTCTAGAATTACCATAAATTACTATTGTTAAAGAAACGAATTTTATGGCTCGTATTTTTGATAAGATAAATGTAAACAATATGGATTCCTAGATAGAGAGAGCAATATTGCTTTGAAGTTCCCTAAGAAAAGTTTCTTCTCGAATTTTATTAAAGATTTCATATATCGGTGTCTATAAATAATTAGACCGAACTGAAGACCTCAAGTTTACTAAACGCTTAACTAGATTTCAATTAAGAATATGATCATGAATATGATCGCATTTTTAATGACATAAAAATAAAGAATATGAATTTCTAAATATATTCCTTTGAACTTTTAATAAGAAGTTCCTTCTCTAAACGGAAATATCATCGAACTGTCTTAGATTAAACTTTATTATATTATAACTTTATTGCTCTATAGTGTCAATGAACTTGGGTTTAAGCTGGGGTTTATTCAGGGGTGCCAAGGAATTCGACTAGGCTTTGAATACTACATTTAAATGTCTGTACGAATTACCAATGATTCGAAAAATAAAATTAAAAAGTTGAAAGTACATTTAAAATTTTTAACCAACATTATGGGTCGCATTTTTAATGAGATAAATATAAATAATATGGATTACTAGACATATATTTTTTTAACTTTTACTAAGAAAAGTTCCTTCATTAAACTGAAATACCATCGAACTTTTTAAGATTAAGCTTTATTCTATAAATAATTTCTTGCCTGTAGTGTGAATGAACTTGGGTTTTAGCAGGGGTTTAGACAGGGGTGCCAAGGAATTCGACAAGGCTTTGAAATTTTAAATGTCTGTAAGAATTTCCCGATGATTTGAAAAATAAATTTTAAAAATTTGAAAATTGATTGGAAAATGATTTGAAAAATAACTTTAAAAAAATGGAAAGTATTCCTTATATTATTTCAGTATATCATTGGTTACAAAACTCTTTGTAAAATAATAATAATAAAATTAACAAGTAAGAAAAGCTAACTTCGGGCGGAGCCGAAGTTTATATACCCTTGCAGATAATTTGT
>JAEIIU010016878.1:0-13135 GCA_018874675.1 Drosophila baimaii | reverse complement strand
CACGATTTCGCTTAACACGAGGATTTCTAGGAACGTAACCCCCGTGTTAAGCGAGGGCCAGGTGTATATTATATAGTAATTGATATTCAATCATATAGGTAGTATATAGGACATATATATATATATAGGATTAAGAAATTAAAGTCTGGTCAGGACTAAACTAACCCTTGTAGAGGGTATTATAATTTTGCCATCATGTTTGCAACGCCGTAGAGTCATCTCTGGCCCCGTAAAGTATATATATTCTTGATCAGCCGAGTCGATCTAGCCATATCCGTCTGTCTGTCACCTTATATACAAACTAGTCAGTTTTTAAGCTATCGGGCTGATATATCTATATTATATCTTTTGCAAGCAGTATAAATGTCGGAACGGCCGGAATCGGACTACTATATCCTATAGCTGCCATAGAATCGATCGGAAAAATTGGCATATTTTTGCTATTTTTCAAGATATTTAAGTGAAACTTTATTTGTGCTCCTATAATATGGATACAGCCACAGCCTAGATAATCACAATAGCTGTTATAGGAAAGATCGGTATAATTTTATGCATTTTACATTTTACATACATTTTACATTATACATGCTTTTTTTAAACAATAAGTGCACTTTGTTCAAATGTTCATTAAAATCGGCCAACAATATCTGATAGCTATCATATAAACATATATTCGCAGGGTGTTTCGTGTAATTTATGCTCATAGTATCAACGTCTTGTTTAATAAGTAATAAATTATCTGCAAGAGTATATCAACTTAGGCTCCGCCCGAAGTTAGCTTTTCTTACTTGTTTAAATGTTATCTAGCCGTTCCAGTAGTCCGTCCGTCTACACGTTTCTAAGCTAACTATTCCTTTGGACTTTGCGCTATCTGAATAAAGCTGTGCAGATATTCTTCCTTATAGAGATATATATGTATCTGTTGTTTTGTCTGAACTTCTTTGGTCTGATGAAGTTCAAAGCTGCCATAGGAACGATTGGAAAACTAATAGAAAACCAATATGAAACTTGACTTGACTTGGTTAATTTTCAACTTATGCGCATGTAACTTGAGATTATTTATTTTTAACAGTTCTGACATAATGTTCTTAATTTTGTTAAAGTCGGATGGCTATATCATGTGACCTAAGCCGACCGACTTCCAATTTGCAAGAATCGATTTAACTGAAAACTGCAAGGGTATACACACATTGGCTTCCTTTTTTGTTAAATATAAAAATACGCTTCAGCAGCTCTACAAAATGTACGTGTACTTAGACCACAACTTTATACACCAACAACATAATCAACATTCTGGATAATGAATAACTTTGTACCACACTTGTCTTTTTTTGTGACTGCTCTGTCTTTCTTATCGTATCGTTCAAATATCTCTTAGCCAGTTCTTTTACAGGATCAATCTGATTAGTTTTCCTGATTTCCTTATTTTAGTGTCGATTTTAACCCCGACTGTGTCCTACGTATAACTGCCGCAGGATTGTCCTGGCCAAATACGGAATACAAATGCACGGAAGGGCCATGTTGGTAATACTTGACTGGATTTGAAGGAACTACCTTGCAAGTACACAACTCGGCTTTTGCTATCGCTCATTTAATATTTGTTAAATTATTCATTTTCTTGGTTGCCTAATGGAGTATTTGTGATTAGTCCAAGATATGACATGTGGCCACTTAAATTGTATACACTCGACGTATTTGTGGCACAAAATATTATATAAATCACGTTATAGTCCAGTAGTCCCGAAGTGGAGTTATCCATAAAACCTATAGCTACAGGCATATGGTGATATCCATAGTCGCCGGTGGCACACAGGCTTTGCCTTGTAGAATATACACTTTCAACACGCCGATACCAAGGTAATAAATCGCAGTTATGGGAATGGGTTGTCAACTATAATGATATGTAATTTAATTCCCGGGAGTTTTTCGGCTTCTACCGCAGCGAAAGGATATATTGCGTACCGTTTCTTTCACGTTCGAATTGTTTGGCGATCGTTTCACCTTGGAGTCAAGTTTACTTTTCAATGGCTTTGCAAACAACTGATAACCATGGGTATTAACCATTTAATTAGTATTGGGAGGTTGGGCATGCTGCGTAAAAGCCGTGAAAAAACTCGCTCAACCATTTCAATTAGTCCTAGTCTCTTACGAGTAAGTGATGGGGAATCCCTCATCAGTTATGTTCACTACCCAAGATTCCGAACAAACACAGGAGAACCATTGGCTTTTGAGAACGAATCGAACTTTCAGAATCAGCTGAGGTTATTTTCGAAGTGCTGGCTGCCAGTTAACAACTAAAAGATAACCTGGCGGCACGCGAGTCATAGAAAAACTAATTTTGCCGCCGCCACCGACCAAGTATAAATATGACGATGACTGTTGCTGGGGGTTCAGATAGTAGTATGTCTCGCGCTTAGGAATAGAAAACTTGTACACAAAGGCCGGAGTCGAAGACATCGCCATTGCCACATCGCACATCGCACGTCGTCGTCAACGTCCTCGTTGGCATGGCGCAAAGTAAGCCAAACGTCTTCGTTTTCCTGACCTCAGCCGCTAAGACCTTCGGCAAAAATATATCCTTCGTCGGCGTCGTCGTCTCCGTCTTCCTCTTCGTGTCGTCCGCCAAGCATCCTTGCCCATGCTCAGAACTCAGTGCTCAAGGATATTCGTGTTCTCTCTTTCGACTCGCTCTTAGTTGGCGGGACTATGTAAGGTGCTTGCGAAGCGGCCAGTCACTACATGCCGCTGGGTTGAACTGCGATCACAACGCGCAGGAGATGGAACTATATCCGGACCCAACATTGATATTTACATATCCCATTAGGCCTAAAATGTACCTAATTCCCAGCGTGTTGAGGTGAGCAGCGCTAAGTTATGAAAAGTGGAGTATTCCCAAGTCCCTCAACCGTGTGAAGCTACAACTCTGCCAATGATTTTCTTCGGAAACCAATTAGCTCATTGCAGATTACTATAGCCTCAGTCGCTTCTATAAAAGATCCCAAAACGTCTCATACGGGAGCTTGCATATGATGTGTATATTATTACGTATTATTTTCTAATTGGTAAATGGTGAAAATATCGCTGAACACTATTTGATTAAAGACGTAACAACATGTGCGGTGTAGCTTGTGACTTAAATATACAGCAAGGGTGTCTTTAGTTAGGTACTTATTTAAGTATTATAGTATTTACCTTCAAAACAGATTAGGATCCTGGTGGTGGCCCATGTCTTGGTGGAATTAAATGGTTACCGAACTGCGTACAGTCCCTTACTTCTTCTCAGCCCGTAGACTTATGTTGGAGTTCACCGTTATTAGGTTAATATATAGATTTTGTATTGGTTGTGTTATTGAATGTCATTTGAAACATAAGGCCGGAATAAGGCACACGGTTACGGAGTCGCGACATATTTCATTATTTTCCTAATTTTTCGGTGTAACTCTCGAAATTACAAAATAATTTTTTCTACGCGGATTTTGGTTTTTCAATTTAATTTTACAATCACAATTTGTTACTCGATAACTTCTGCTTATGCTTACGCTCTCTAAGTCCCTAAATAATGCTTGGCTTGGTTTCCGTCGTTACTTGGATATCTGATCAGTTACCATATATAAAAATATAATGTTGATGTAATAAAAGGCTCCAAACACTATGTAGAATAAACCGATATCAATAAAAATATGTTTTTACCGTCAAGTCTTTTTCCCCTTATAGTATCGTCTACAATTAATGTTCTGCGGTTCGCTGATAATATGATATAGTGGCTGGGTATTACTTGGTATTTTTATGCGGTTATTTAATGTAGCTTTAGTGTCACTAGTTTCTATCTCTCCTCTACTGTGTTTAATCGATTTTAGCTTTCACTATTAATGCTATGGCAAAGTAGTACTATTAGCGAGTGGGTGTCTAGTTGAGTACGGGGTTCGTCTGTGGGTCGTGTGTCAGATGCTAGCTGTAGGGTATGTGGTATTCGTATTCCAAACTGTTTGTTCCGGTGTCAGTGTGTCTTGAGAAAGCATTCAATTGGTGTATGTTGTTGCTGTGTGGGAATCGCGTCCTACGGTTGGTTTTATATTCGCGGATTAGTTCGAAAAGCGCTTCTGATGTGGTTGCTGCCAAGTCAGCTGGCTATTTTACAATACGGATATATACAAAAGAAATTGTAACTTCGTTGTGCTGAATTTCTTGGGTTACTGTCTGCTATGCGGCATTAATTTATATTCCTCGGGTCGTATTCCGTTTGTATCCTAAGTATGGTTTCCTTATTTTGTTGTTTTGTACTTTTGATTTCAATTTTGCAACTTTATATTCCGATTTCTGTTGTGATTTACTCTATATTTTCTCTCTCGTTAGTGGAACGTTTTACTTTTGATGGATTTCAAGGTTTTGACTTTCCTTGGTCGTGGCTTTGTTTGGTTGTTCGGGTTGGGTTGGTTGGGTAATTATTATTTTAAGACTTGATTTTGCAGTTGATGAGTACACAAATCAGAGAATTAATGCATCTGTTCTATTGCTTATAAAACTGAAAGATGGTTGAGTTGGTTGGTTGTTGGATTGATGTTATCTCTTAATATGACATTAGTATTATTATTCTTTAAAAATGTTCTTTGGTCTATTGTTTTGGTTAAAATTATGATGATCTGCAAAGAAATTGAAGGAGAACATATGTTAACTGTAATTGTGACTGCTTATTTTTCTCATTAGGTAGTCTGCGGTTTTAGTTATAGTCTTCTATATCCGATCTTTAACAGCACTTTGGTTGAACAACATTAATATAATTTATTCACACATTTGATAAATAAAAACGCTGCGCGAGGGTCAGGACGATCCGCAGTCTGCTGTTCTACTCCATGGAATACTGCGTCTGTGAATGCCAAAATGCGGCATCCGAAAAAATAATTCGAGAATAAAAATCATCATCGACTCTGCGATACACCTACGTTGTTGTTTCTGCTGTTGTTGGTAGGCTGGAAAGCACAGAAGGGGGAGCGGGGCCACCGGGGCGGGCAGCGGCAAGGGCGGCGTTGCCTTATTATAAGATAAAAATGTTGTGTGCGTTAAACAAAAAGCGACAGCAACAACAACGAAGGCAGCGTATATGAGGATTCAGGTCCTTGCACTCGGACTGTGGGGGGCAGCGCCAGCTTCAGCGCCGGCGCTCTTGGCAACAACTGCAGTTCCAGCTGCAGTGTCAGTTCGGTTTTCGGACTGCAGCACGACACTGTCAGAAAATACCCCTGCGACAGGGTCTCATTGCAAGTCGGGCACATTATTTGGGCCAATAAAGGTAGTGTAACTCCAGTGCTTGGTGTTACTATATTAAGCAGAGTCTGGGTTTTATTTGCACATAGAAACCAGACGCGGAGCCTTGGCTTCCAAGTTTTTTTTCTCTGTGTAATTGCATTTGCTGCCGCCGACGCCGACGCTGACGCCGACGCCGACGCTGTCGATATGCCCACAGACGCGATTCGTTCTTCGTGCATTTCAGTGTGTGTGTGGGCGCTAAATATGTCTGACCCATGCCTTGCATTGCCAGATGCATTTAAATTGCATCATCATCCCCTTGCGCCACCCCGCGAAAATGATTACTCTCACACACAACACACGCGAGCAAAAGGCAGGGCGGCAGCAGTGCACTTTTCGGTTGCATTCGCTCGCGTCTCTCAGAGTGCATTTCCGGTAGTAACATCCCTTATATATATGGCTGCGATATGGCTGTGATGACCACTGCAACCACCACCCTAAATGAACCCCAACCTGCTCGCTGCTCGCTGCTCGCAGTCCTGCCGAGCCATGAGCCATAAGCCTGAATCCTGGACCTGGTGGTATGCAAATTTGTGCATGATTTAATGTCTACTTCAAGGCCTCTCCTTGCCACCACCTACCTCCGTCTCTGCTGTCTCTGCCCCTGCCTCGTGAACCCCCCCCCCACCCGTCAATTTTTCGCACACTGGCACAGCTCTATTTGCTGTCTAGCTTATGTTTATACATTGCACCTACCTCCGCATGTGTGCATGTGTGTTGGCGAGATCTGGATGCATTTCCGGTGCAGCTTGTGTTTCCTATATACAGAACACACACAGCCAAGCGTTGCATCTCTGGGAGTGGAGTACATATGCACCTTTCGAACCCTTATGGCCTGGGATAAGTGTGCGTATGCAGCTTATGTGCCATAGCGACCCTGTGCTTATGTACAGCGTGGGTAAACCAAGCCTAATGCTGTATTTGCCGGATATTCAATCGATTTTCCCAAAGCTTATCGACCTCTATCGATTTTCGTTGTTATTGTAGTTGTAGTTGTAGTTGCAGCAAGCGTCTGCGTCTCAAGGCTTCCTTCCAAACAAAATAAAACACAGTTATGGAACGGAGATACTTTTCGCCCTGCGAGCTGTGTTTTTATTTGCAGTAAGCGCTTTCAGGCTTACTGTGGCCAGTCCTTTTAACAGCGTAGCGTAAGGCAGGAACGCCTAGCTATCTATAGTGTTAATGCTGAACGGAATTTGGAAAGGCATTTGGGCCTAGCTCCAGCTCGAGACATAACCGATTATCAAAGAAGAGACTACTAGGAGTCAGGTACATATAAGCAACCGTGTTTATATCAGATAACATTCGTGTGGATTATTTTGTATTTATTCTGCGCCCAGTTCGGCCTCCACTTCCCCTCAACCTGGAAAATAGAATGCATTCGAAGAGTAGGAATACATTTATTGGGACGGACTTGATCAGGACACAAGTACAAACGTCAAATATCTCGATAGCATGATAAGCTCGGTCTAGGGTTACCCAAGACTTTTCCTAGCATGCAAACTATCTAGAATGTATTCCCCTGGGATCTCAATACCAAATACTCATATACCTCGGTGAGGGGACTTTGTACATATGTAATAGGCGAAAAACAAGAAAGGGACGCATTGCATTTATTAATTTATAAGTATTAATTCGGTGCATTCGGCTCCGCCATCGGGGTCTGGATTGTACATAGTGTACTGCCCCACAGAGTACATGCCAATTATGAGCGTGTATTCACACACATATGCGCACATCTACTTATGTATTCGCATCGTGTGCATACATAAACACCTACGTGCATGTGTATGGTCACACCCGACGGGATATAATTATTAAGGCTGCCCATGAAAACACTGGTTAGCTATAAAAGTATGTACCTGGTACTGTCTGCTTTCCGATATATGTTATACTGCTATATATTATTATTATTATACATGCATATATTAAGGTATGTAGATATCTTTCGTAATTTATGGATTAGCGGCAACAGCAGTCGCTCTGATCTAGCCCCATATGCGTTTTCAATTTTTGGCGGTCCCATAGATATTAGTATGAAGCTCGTATCCAGTTGGCCACCGCCTTTAAGATCGCAGCTAGGCAACATCAAAACCCTAAAACCGACTGCACAAAGATCGATTTTTCGATGCGATTAATAAGCACTAGTACCTATCAACTTATTCTCATTCGGCGTTCAGCGGCGCCACTGCCCATCAGAAGCCTATACTTGTACGCAGAGTGGATGGAATGTGTAAATCCAATTTGGCTTGTATAAATAATTGCCAAGTACAGTGGCTGGGGCTTAGTATGTACATATGTGTGCTTATTATGTTTGAATGTGCACCCTGAACATACACACATATTTATATCGCACCTGTGCACATAGGAAGTACATATGTATGTACCTATGTGGCACATGGGCCGAGCAAACTTTTTCTATGTGTCGACATTACTATCTATGATTGTGCTCGTCCGCTCTTAAGAATCTTATTCGGTGCCAACCATGCAGTCGTGCCGATCTTGCCCTGTCGTTCTCATGGCAGCTACAGGGGTGTGGTTGACCGATCGGCACGACTTCCAAGGGAGAATACTTACATTACATTTCCTTGTTTACATACATATGTTCATATTAAATTTGTTTACATATGACGAGTGTTACAGTTACTTTTGAGCAGGCAGCGGCACATGTGTACATATGTACATACATATGTATGTACATACAGTTTCATTAGCCATTTCTTGGACAACGAAAGTTGAAATAGTTTCTGCGGAAGCCGAAGCTGGTCGATTATATGTACATACATATGTATGTATGTACATACATCTAGCTTCCGTTTAATAGAATGTCAAACATGCGATTTGTTTATGGGCGTGCAGCAGACAATCGATACTAAGTATATGATGACAATTATGTCCACTCAGCTACACATAAAAGTACACACATATGTATGTACTTACATACATATGTGCATATGTACTGGATGCCCGTGCTGCGGTTTATGGAAAATATGTATTTGCTATTCGTTTGCTGCCGCATTCTTAGTAGTAGGTATGTATGTACATACTTATGTATATCTCATTTACCCGGAGTACATACATACATATGTATGTGCATATGTGTAATCATTTGAAATGTACACAAATACAGGCATTATAATTACATACCTAGGCACATGCTTACTGTGTGAGCATGTGTGCATACGCCTGCATGTGCATATGTACATATATAAATAATATATAATATGTACATACATACATATGTATGTATGTACATATGTATGTATGTACATATGTATGTATGTATGCGAAGGTGCCTGCAGTCGTCCACAAAATAAAGCCTTTCTATAACCGGGTAATTATTGAAGAGCGAAGAGACGTTGACTAATTCCTGATCTTAAAATGCAAGAGATAGTCATTAGATACAACATATGTACATATGTATGTATCTGCAACTAAAGCATCTGGCAGGGGAATGCAGTTTATTCTAGCCACCAGGTCCTCTGTGTCCACCCTATGTCCATTGACAGCCGAGAGCTGATACAGAGCATTTTATTAAATATTCCGCACTTGTAAGAAGCAGCGGCATATCTGGATGCCTGGAGCCGCGACCCCGATCTGCGGTCAGGAAAACAGATGGGGTTACGCACGAAGGAGCGAGTAAAAACATAAATTTAGCCAGCGATTCGAGGTAACCTGTTCAATGCACATACATATGTATGTGTATGTACCTTTTGTACCCGGACCCAGGTGGGACAATGGTACGATAACTTATTGCCAGCAGAAAGTATCTCCGACACCATAAAGTATATGGGGCTATATATATATATTTTATTTTATTTATTTATTATTTATTATATATAAGTTTATTTATTGCACATACATATATACAAGCATACCGTACATATGTATGTATGTATATATTGATCAGCTTCACCAGGCGAGTGGATTTAGCCACGTGCGTCTGTCCTCCTGTCCGTCCATCCGTTGTCCATATGAGAAAAGGATTCTCAGTTAAGGCAGAATCTTTTTAAAACGGACTGCGCCTTGAGTACCTCATGGGCAAGTACATTCGAATGTAGCCTTCTCACTCGTATCTGGATCTGCATCTGGGTCTGAATATGTATCTGCGATTGCAAACTACATACATCTGCTTCCGCGGCATTCATTTAGCAAAACGATTACACAATATCTTCGTGGAAGCGGATCTTAAGTAATGTTAAAGGCGTTCTTACGGTAGACTTCGGATTCAAGATTAGTTTCTAGTCCTGCTGGACATAGGTGCGTTTGGATACGAATTATAGCCTTCAATAGTTATGGGAAATGCACCGGGTCCTCTGGCTGTCGATCTCTGTATGGGCGACAGATGTAAGCTAACGGCGCTAAATGGCAAATGTGAGCCCATTGCTTACTGTCTACACGGCCACAGGGTCACACAGGCGAAGGCAGGAAAACAACCCCTGAAAGGGCTATGTCCGAGCCCCATTTCGGTCCAGGCGCTTCGTCTCCTAACCCCCTTTAAAATCCATTACGCAGGCTGTTCCGAGTTTCAGAGGGGATTCGAAACGAAACCAGATGGCACCGCACCGCACCGTTGCCGGTGCGAATGTGGCTCCAGTGGGTAACGGTAACGGCAACGGTGTATCAGCGATCACACCGCCGAGGACCCTTGGTCCTGGTCGCAGCTCGCTAATTTATGCATAAGCCCGACGGACAGCTAAAAGCGGCAAAAGGGACAGCGGAAGCGGAGGGCAAACAAAAGCAGGAGCAATCACTCTGCCAGAGCAGGCACACATGTAGGTAGGATATGGGTCAGGTCAGGCCAAACGATGGAGAAGTGGACCTCGAAAGTGTTAAAAAGGGTTGGAATATTCGGACACTGATTTTTCTAATCGTTGCTGGCTTCATCATCCCCCGGGTTGGGTCTTCGCAGATCATTTACATATTCCGCAATCAAAACGTACTACCGATTTTTTCATTTCCCGGTTTCTGGCGTTGTATTTACAAACAAGCCCAGGAATACGAAGTATTTACGGATGTAGGACAGGGAGCAATGGATCGCTCAAATAAAAATAACTCGAAGCCAATTCCTATGACTGGAGTGATTCACTGACACTAGAAAACCATAAAATAGAAATTACAAACTAAACGCTCCGATCATTTGGACCTCACCAGGTCATCACCTGCATGGCAGCCACAGAAACTAGCGGTCCATTTACGGGTATGCCGACGTAAGTATCATCCGCAGGAGTACGCGTATATTGCTTAGGGGGCCAGAAATGCCTAAAAACTTGCCAAATAGAAAAGCCCTGCAAGGAAGGCGACCGAGGGGAAGGTGTAAATATATTGGAACAAGTCAAATGGAGGCACTTGGACCTCGAGGCTCGAGCCATTGGCATCAAGAAGGTCGCAAAAATTAAAGCATCACGCTGGAATATATGGATGTTGGAGTTAACGCTCATCAGTGAACGCCTTCTGGATTTCTTCAAATTTTGCAATGGCCTAAAACGTACCCCTTGGGCTGGGGAAACGTAGATGTGGGCTTGGTCTCCTCCACTATAAAAGCAAATAGAAATACAAGTAATACATTTAATTGGAAGAGCTAGCACCCATTTCTATAACAATAAGGAGTATTTAAAAACGCTGCCATTTTCTTTTTGTTTGGTGTGGCCATACACCATTCCAATCCAATGGCACAGCGCACGAAAACCATCCACTTACACCCACTCAACGTCCAGCAAACCGACCGCCTGCCTTTCCTTCCACCCTTCTTCCACACCCGCAGTTGCCCTTTTTTGCTGTCTGTCATTACATATTTATACCCTTGCAGTGAGTATTTGGGTTTTAGTTCGAAGTCTGCAACGCAGTGGAGGAGGCATATCCGACCATATAATGTGTATACGTGTTCTGGATCGGCAGCAATTATTTCCCCATAACACTGGTTGTTTTTCAGCACATGTGCATCTTCTCCGAAATATGACAATTTTTCTGGACTACTTATCCTATAGCTGCCGTAGGAACAATCGGAAAATAATATGAAAATCCATCTAATTTCATCATCCCAAAGGACACACCAGTATTTATGCCAAAGCGAATACACATACACCACAAGTCATAGCTAAAGTTGAGCCAAGTCGCGAACTGCAAGGGTGTGCAAACTTGGGCATACCAAGTCGGATTTCCCTCTGGTTTTTTCTTATACTCCTTCTGAGTTTTTAAATAAATGTTGTTGGCATGGCGCGGCGCGCTTCCTTCCGCAAAAAGAACGGCAGGCAAACGAACGCTGCTGCCAAGGCCGACTTGATGGATGACGATGGCAGTGCCATGGCAATGGGAATAGGAATATAGTCCTGCACCAGCTTTAAGTAGAGTATCTGGAAGTGCGGGGGAAGGTTGGGGAAAAGGGAGGACAACAACTTTTGCGCAAATAAAATGTAATTGAGGGGAGAAAAATCCGCCGAAGACGATGCTGGAAAGGAAGTTGGAAAGGTTCGTTCGTTGTTCTGAAGAAAATGAAGGGTTTTCTCGGTTGGAGTTCGGCCTGGGAGTGGCGCGGTGTGGGTGGGGCTACGGGGTGCGGATGCGTGTGTTGGTTACACAACACTCCCCTCCCGATAATATTAAACCGGACGCGGCCCAGTTTTCTTGCTGGCCCCACGCTAAAAAACAATTTAAAAATGAATTTCGAGAAGAAGAGCGAGAAAAATCAACAGAAAAATTAATGTGGAAGTGGCAGAAAAGAAGAAAAGGAAAAGTATCTGAGGGATACAAGAAATGTTACAACTTTGTTCCAATTTTCTGTTGCCTTTTTGTCGTATTTCCTTATTTTGAAAGGTATTTACGACTGCCGCTTCACAGTTCTTTCTTTGTCTCGAATTTCAGCTTCTGAATTTGACCTTTTTTCCTCAAGTTATTATTATAATATTTTGCAAGTTTAATTGCTCGAGAAGGGAGGTTGTGCTCCTGGGCACTTACAACATACTACCCAAGTGACAGATACTCTGTTTAGTATACTTAATTGTAATTCGATTGTAAGGCCATACCCCTGGACTTGAGTTTTGTAAACCAAAGACAACGTTCCGTAATGATAATAATAATAACAAAAGGCTAGCGGACAAGTATCAACTTATTATTAGTAAACTAGTCACAATGTAACTCCTCATGTTCTTATGTCTTAAACACACTTATATACTGACAGTCTTATTCTATGTACTAATTATTTACTTTGTTTTTCATTTTCTTTATTCGTTTGTAGGATAAGGTTGGGCAATATAATGTTATTGATAATTGTGATATTAAATTATATGTAATTTTAACCCTGTTTATTTTGAGATCGAGTGGTGAATTGATCCATAATTAATCCAGTATGACTTTCGAATCCGAGGCCTGCATAGTTGTTAGTCCTCTAAGATATCGCCGGAGTTCGGTTGCTATATAAGTAAATGTGCTTTCAAGCAGTCGATACTGATATATTCATACAAAAATACTACTTAACTCTGAACTCAATTGGTTATTTAGCAATTGTAAATATAGATAATACGGCAATGAAAGCAACAAAAGCGCAGAAACGCCGGAGGGCAATCTACGACATTCAAATTTGTATACCCTTGTAGGGTATTATAATTTTAGTCAGAAGTTTGCAACGCAGGGAAGGAGTAAATTCCGACCCTACAAAGTATATATATTCTTGATCAGCACCAACAGCTGAGTCGATCTAGCCATGTCCGTCCGTCCGTCTGTCCGTTTCTACGCAAACTAGTCTCTCAGTTTTAAAGCTTTTTGAATAAATCTTTGCATATAGTCTTCTATATACTCTCACTGCTATATATGTCGGAACGGGCCGGATCGGACG
>JAEIIU010016805.1:0-35178 GCA_018874675.1 Drosophila baimaii | reverse complement strand
TAAAGGGTGGGCAAACATGGGCAAACGACGGGCAGAAATGGGCATCTTTCAAATTTCGAAAAAAAAAAATGTCCGACCCCAGCTTCTCAAAGCTCAACAATGGGAATATCTATGGCTACCTGGCAGGCGACCCTAAGTGGCGAGCAGATACCACCGCCTGGGTATTTTCTAGATACAACGTGAAGTATTCGAGGCCCCCAAGGGTATGTGGGAATGCCTAAGGAGAATGGATTGGGTGTAGATAAGCATAATGTGTGTGTAAATGGGAATATCAGGAATTTGAATATACTAAACGACGTCAGATAATCAAAATGACGCATAAAATTGAGTAATTTTTATCAGCACTTGAGTTAAGTATGATTTAACTAGCTATTGGTTGATTTAATATTATTAAATTGAGAGATTTCTTCATAAAAATTTTAATTTAAAAATACTTATTATTAGTTTCCCCTACATTTTTCTTGTAGTGCCTTCAACGCTGAACTCCTTTTTTGAAAGGTCTCATATTTTTCGGGTTTTTATTTTGGTTTGTCGCCAACCCAATTGACAAAAACAGATTTTACACACTGCCATCAACAAATTGTGCACATGGCTAATTGCAAATTTGTTGCGCCTCGCTTTTGGCACCTGATGGGCCATATTAAAACCCAAAAATACCAACAAAAAAATAAAAATATTAAAACCAAGGTGGACAGAGAAACCAACATACATATAAATATGTGAAATTGAAACAAATTTGTAATGACAGATAGACACAAAGAGACCAAGGCATATACAAAGTTAAAAATGGCATTCTATGTCAAAATATTATTATGATTTTCAATCAGAAAGCATAGAAAATAAATTGTACAACTTTATTAAGAAGTAAGGGAGATTACGACAAAAATTCGATCACATATACTAAAACAAACGACGACCTTAATAAATCCAGACAGGGATTTTGTTTGTTTAAAAAATTCTTAATTTAGAACAACATATTCCACACTCCTATATCTCTCTCCCCTGATACGTGTCTTTGGTATAATCTCTTAAAGCCCCCCGACAAATTCCTTTTCGTACCTCATTTAATCTGTTGAAGGGATTCCCTTTATCATGTAACCCACTCATGTCCAGGCTTCAATGAACTGACAAGCTCACATCATTAGCAAGATGGGTTGGTTGGTTGGTGGATGGGAATGGAATGGAATGGATCCACTCCCCGCTGTCAGAGAACTTATGTGCTGGCATTTTTTTTTTTTTCGGTGGCTCTTCCCCGAAAACTAGCGGGGAAAAAAACAACCGCACCGAAATCGATGAATCTCCAGCGCTGTTTTTATGCTCGCCGCATCGCTAATTCGAAATCATCCATCAAGTTGGCAAAAAGGCAAACTGAGGCAACCCACCAAAGAGTCATTCAGTCACTCCAGCCAAGAGACCCAAGGGAAGAAATGGGGAAAAAAAAAACTAAAAACGAGAAGACAAATGCAATCTCCTGACTGGTGTCTCCAGGGCGTGTCTTTTTAGAGGGCGTGGCGGGAAAATAAAACAAGAAGGAAAGTTGTTAACGAATAACTCGACCATGAAATACCCGGTTGTTTAGATTTATGAATGGGAAGAATTCTAAAGTAAGTTCTTTGAGAGTGTAGTTAAATAAGGCTCTTCCCTTTGTTATTCAGAAGAATTTATAGGGTCTTGTTGCTATTCTGCTTGTACATTGCAGGCAAAGCGTGGCATAAAGAAAGAGAGATATAACTCCCCTTGCTAGGTTTGGTAAAACCAATTGAAAAAGGATTTATACATACTCCTCTCCTCCCCTCCCCTCCTTTCATCTAGTATACCCTGCTCGGGTTGTACATTGCAGGCAAAGTGTGGAGTAAAGAAAGATAGATGTATCTCCTCTTTGCGACCTCAGGTAAAATGTATTCATAAAATATTTATACATTCTTAATGGGTGCTTCCCTCCTCCCATCTGGTATACCCTTTCTCTCCACAATTACTGGGTATTCAAAATTCGCAGCAATGCCAAAGTTTGCAACTCTTTTGTCTGATGACAAAAGTTTGTTGTAGGCGCGTTTACTGCCGCTGCCGCCGCTGCTGCTGCTGCTGCTGCTGCGACTTTGACAATGAATTTAGCCTTAAGGCTGAAAAGCAAAACAAAGCAAAGTCGGGGGCCCAGGCTGGGATAAAATCCTGTTTTTCGCCCAGGAATGAAGGCAAACTGGTTTTCGGGTTGTGGGTGTGGTGTTGTGGAACTGGAGTGCAGTCCCAGTCGGCTACGTCATCAAGGCGACAGCTTTTTTTCTTGTAGGATTTTTTTCTTCTCGTTTTTTTCTTCTTCTGTTGGCTTTGTGCAGCGACAACAATAAGGAGGCAACTTGACTGGGCGCTGACAAAGCGAGATTGATGCCCATCTAGGGCATGTCTTGGTCGTATACTGGGCGTTGATTATATTGATGGGCGCTGCTGCTGCTGCTGTGGCTGCTTCTATTCTATGGAACAGGTAACAAAAAAAAAACAAAAAAGCTGCATGCAAAATGAATGAAAATTGTAGGGGGAGGAGGCGGTTACAGAAACTGTTGAAAGACTCCTAGCCTAGCATAAAGGGTTATTATTCAGGACATTTTTGGGCATATTACAAAATTAAATAAAACTATTGGGATAAAAGGGTTATGAAATTGAATAGGATAATTTTAATAATAAATAATAGTAATTAAATAAAAAAAACATCGAGATATGACTTACTGTTTATCGAATTATTGTAAATAAAAACAAGCAAGAAAAGCTAACATCGGGCGGAGCCTATTCCGGACATTCCGATATAAGACTATCCGGAAAGTTTCAGCCAAATAGCTCTAAATCTGAAAGACAGACAGACGGAAAGACGGAAATAGCTAAATCGACTCGCCTGGTGATGTTGATAAAGAATATGTATACTTTATGAGGACGGAGAGGACTCCCTTGACTGCATTGCAAACATCATGGCAAGATTATGATACTCTCATCAAGGGTATAAATATAATTCAAGTATTCGGCATATTAGGAATATTTCACTCTTATCATTTTAAATTTTAAAGAGAACGTTCCTTTTCTTGTGTAAATTTAAGCTCAGCGCCCATTTACCATTGTAGAACCCACCCTAATAAGAGCCCCTAAAATCTTACATAATCCTAAATGAGGAAAACCTCTTTACAAAGTGTACTTCTCATAACCATAGGCTAAGATTTTGTTTTTCATATATATATATTGTTCTCTTTTTTTTGGCTAATTTGTGCTAATTACTTATTCCCTCTTCTCTTTGCAACTTTTTCATTACAGGTAAGTTGAAGAACTCATAAAACTCATTGCGCCAGCGAGAGACCGAAGTAACCTCATGAGTGGAGGAACCCACGACGGCGGGTAACTTTAATTAGTACCAAAAAATAAAAAAAAAAGGCAGGCAGCAAAAATATTCACGCCTTCGGAGAAAACTTCGGACCTGGGGGGGATTTTTGGTCATAAATCTTGCAAAACACGAAGGCAACAGCCAAACAGCAAGAAAAACAGGTGCTCCACTGGCCAGATCCCCCAAGTAAATTGAATTAAGATGAAAGAAAGGCCTAGCCAGTGTTAGAGGGAGAGAGGGAGAGAGACAGCATCAACAACTTTTTAATGCTTTGGCAATTTTATGCTTAATATTTTCCTTACCTGCATCAAAAGTACACAGGCAGGCAGGCAGGCAGGCAGGCTGGGGCACCAAGTAAAAGTCAAGACCCCAGGAACAGATGCTCCAAGATTTCCTCAAAAGATAAACAAAACAGACAGAAAGGAAGAGCGGAGAGATGGCGAGAAAGAGATAGCCATAGATGGAGAAAGGTAAAGACAGAGATGGACAGTTTTTAAGCTTAATAAGATCAAAATCTCTGCGGATTATACAACAAACTTTTCTTACCTTTTTTTTTTACGGGACGCGCCGCCACGCCTCTCCTGGGAACTCAAGGCCCCATTGCGGTTTGGCTGCTGGTCAAGACACGAATTTCGTATATATTATATATATATATATACATATATATAACTCCTCTTTTTTATTTCCTTTCCTTTTTCTTTATTCATTTTCCTTGCCTTCCCGTCTTAAGTCAAAAGTTTGCTCTCTGTAAATTATTCGCAAAGCAAACAACTCAAAAGCCAAACGGGGGAATCCCAGAAGGTGGGCGGGGATGCAAGGAGCAGCTCCATGTGACATGTTTTGGCAGTTTTTTAAACAGAGATTAGAAGAAGAACGTCGTACAAGAAGTTGTAAGTTTTTAAGCACGAAAACATTTCCCGTAGAGAGCGAGCGACTACTGTGCCACAGAAAAGTTTTATATTCATTCCCAACCCCAACTTGTTCCGATTTCAAGTGCTGCAAAAACATTTCGAAGAATGAATATTTAATGCCCCAGGGGTTTGGGGCTCCATCTCCCTATCCCTCTCTCTCTATATATATAGTATATGTATATATGCAAAATCATTTGACACGTAGAGGAATCTCTGTTCTCGATAGAGTTGGAAAGTAATAAAAAATAATGCAAATGACATACGAGTAGAGAAAAAGACTGCATGATGATGATGATGATCGCAAGCCATGTTGCATAAATTGCTGCATGAAAAATCTCCCGCTTCTCTTCTACCCCGCCGCTTATCTTTTGGCTCTTTTGAAAACCCTCGAAGCAGAAAGAAAAATTGTCATTGTAACTACATAAAAATGAAATGCAATAAAAATACCCGCACTAAACTCGAAAACCAACCGAAAACAGCAACAATAATAACAACAATTGAAACAACAAAACCAGAAGGCAACACATAAAAATAATTTCAAATGAGCAGCGCAGGGTCGTGGTGGCGGGAAGAGACTGGGGCAAAGAGGATGGCAAACGAGAGAGAGAGAGAAGCAAGGGGATTTGGGGCATCGGGAAGTGATGCACTGCGAAAAAAAGGGGAAGATAATGCTCAGAATTTATTATTTTTTGCTGACTAGTGGTTTTGAGTATGCTGATTTTATGGGGATACTAAAGACGCTACTTTTATGCCAAAAAAAACACAAATATCTTGCCTGAACACAAGTATCTGACTTTTCATCATTAAAGTGCTTTAGTTTTTAGACAAGAAACCTCATTTTACCGACAAATCAAACCTTAATACTTTGCTTAGATTTATAGAGATTTGTCTCTGAATTCATACTTGGGAATTTTAGGTGCCAGGCCTGCAATGTGCTTAGATTGAAATTTTAGTATTATAGAGCCAAAATGCAAATGACTGACTTTTTTTTTCAGTCTTAACAATAAATTACTGAATTTTTTATTTGCTTACTTACAATATTTATTAAAACAATTCAACAGTTTATATTTGACATTAAAATACACTCATTTTTGAGATAAAAACTAATGACAAACTGTGGAATTTTTTCTTTTGAAGTTTAAAAAAAAACATTTTCCTTTCAGTGCACCCAAATATAAATGAAAATTGTTCAACTGTTGTTGTTGTTTTTCCTGCTGCTGCTGCTGCTGCTGCTTTTCCCGGCTGCCTCTTCTTTATTTTTCTTTTTTGCTCAATTTTTATTTTGCCACAGAAATGAAAACTATTGAATGTCAAACAAAACGTGCAATCGCAATCGACACATACAGAGACGCGCTCGCTTGCACACTGAAATTCAGACAGTTGGAGATATTAAGGAATATTTTTAGGGAGGGAAGTGTGTGGAGAAAGGAATGGGGGGCCAAAAGCGAATGCAGACAATCGTACTGGCACACACGGCGTATACTTAACCAAAATATTTACCCCGTGTATGGTTTTTCCTTCTGTGTGTGTGTGTATAGCCAAAAGATTAAATGGTTTTTTATGTTTATTGCACAAATACTTTTGTTATTATTCCCATTAGTTGTTATTGAGGTTTTTCTCTTGGTTTTTGTGTTGCAATAAGTTGGAAAACAAAAAAGAAATCAACAACAACTTCGCATATTCCATTTATGGTAGATGAAATATCGGTTTGTGTTTTGGGAATAGGATTTCGAAAAGAGATAATATAGGGGAAAACATTGGCGGGGGAGGTTGGTTTGTGGATTGTACATTAAGATAGGAATACCATTGAGCACAAGTAATTATCGATAAGAAACTGATTACTTATTAATGAATAGCTGGCATGGCTTTTAAAAGGTTTTTTTAATAAATAAAAATCGTAAATTCAAGCTTAACGTTGAAATAATTTAATATTTCCCCATATTTTGAAAAGCAAATAAAGTAATATATATTTAAATATCATGTGTTGAATTTTAATAGCCTATTTTGCTATGCAAACTCTGGCCATTGTGCATTGTTTTGAGCGCTTGATTTGCTTTGCATTTTTAATATTTTTATTTAGCAACCAATTCCCACTCTCAATCATTAATTTCGCGCACAATTTAATTCAAATTCAAGTTTCTATAAATAAATCAGTATGCTATTTATTTATAATCCACTGCCTTGATAGATACTTTTTTTGCCAAAAGCCCAAATGGCAATCGATCAATGTAAAATGGCTTTTCGGCTAAGACGCCATGACCTTGACGATGATTTTTGGCAGAGCTCGTTAGACTGATAAATGCGTTTCAGTTGCAGTTTCCCCACAGAGACCCAGACACATTTTAAATATATATAGATTATCGATGTCTGCTTTTGTCTTGAAAAATAGGAAGGATTTTTGTTAATTAACGTAGACGAAACAACTAAGTATGTAAATACATTTTAATGACTATTTGGCGTACAAAGGATTTTTCTTAATTAGTTTGAAGAACTTAAAATAATTTTCTAGGCAGTAGGAAATTTTTGAACATTTTATTTTGAATAAAAAAAAGCTTCTGGCCTTCACGATCCTTCTTCGGTATCCTTTTCCTGGCCTTAAATAAATATTAATTTCATTTTCGTGTTAAGAAATGTTGCCTTTAAGTCCTTAAAAAATTAAAAGAGAGGCGACAAATTACAGGACCATTTTCCCCCCACCTCAACGCCTTTCTCTCCTCTTAACGTTAATTAATTGACAGATTGGCTTACATTTTTTCCGCTTGCCAAAAGGCCATGGAAAAATGGTTAAAAACTTTTGCACTTGTTTCGCCGCCCTAAAAACGGAAGGGGGGAAATTCGTCAGGCCCTTGGCCCATGTTTCGAAATCCACTTTAGCATAATTTTCCCGAAGCCCTTTGGGGCAAAATGAAAGGGGAGCTGCTGTAGCTGCCTGAGCTCTATTAAATGCTTATCGCTCGCTTAGCTTATCCGCAGGCCAAGAAAGAAACCATCTAGGGACACCAGCCCCCGACACTCCTCTGCAGCCGCTCCGTTCCCTCCAAATAAAAAACTTATTGATTAAACGCGAAAGGCAGAAACTAAAACTCAGCCAAGGCGAGGGAAAATTACAATGGGCAAGAGGAGGAACCGAGACCCAAGGGGGAGTTGGGACAAAATACCGAACCGACACGCGAGCCGGCAATTTTCCAGTTTAGTTTTAACACCAGCCCAAGGCAGCAGCAGCAGCTGCCTTGGTGGGCAGGCAATGTGGCAGAGAGGAGGGGGTTAAAGGGGGTAATATAACCAACGCTAATAAGCCAGTCAATTGTTGTTGTTGTTGTTGCTTTGACTACACACAACACACAGACACACCAAATTTGTGCTGGCTAATGGCCCAATACAAACAATTTACAAATTTAACGCTGAATTTGTATACGTCTCTATTAGAATGGATGGATGAATGGTGGGTATATGGCATGGTGGGGTGGAAAATCTATGCTTTGTTATAATAAAGTAATTAGTCTTAATTCAAACAACATTTGATTTCATGACGAAACAGCATTTGAAGGGATTTTTATTCAATGGGGAATATAACTCTATAGATTGTGTTATGTAATAATAATAAAGAAAATTAATAAATAGCAAAAAGTAAAAATAACGTAAGCAATGCCTCTAAAATTCTCAAGTATAAGTTTTGCGACAAACAACATTTGATTTAATGACGAAACATCATTTGAAGGGATTTTTATTCAATGGGGAATATGACTCTAGATAGTGTTATGTAATAATAATAAAGAAAATTAATAAATAGCAAAAAGTAAAAAATAGCATAAGCAATGCCTCTAAAATTCCCAAGTAGAAGTTTTGCGAATATAACCATAGATAGCGTTATGTAATAATAATAAAGAACATTAATAAACAACAAAAAGTAAAAAATAACGTAAGCAATGCCTCTAAAATTCTCAAGTACAAATTTTGCATACTCGAGTCAGAAGCTAATCTTATAAATAAATGTAATATTAAATGGAAGGACTTGAAATTCCAATAAAACCAATTGATTACTCAAAGAAAGAGCCTTTACCATGATGATAAAAAATCGGTAAAAATGTGACCCCGAAACAATATTGAAAATAAAATAACATTGTGAAATATGGTTAGCCTTTAATTACAGCCTGAAGCCTTTCTTTAAGCAATCGCAGTAATCCTATCTGCTGTGCCTCCATTCGAGAGAAAGCTTTAATATGCAATATTTTAATTAATTTTTCGCACACTCATACAAAAAAAGCTTTTTCCTTTGACTCTTTTGGGCGGCGGCACCAGCAAGAATCCGCACAATAAAAACAACAACAAAAAAACTATATAAAGAGCCAAAAAAATATACACAAAATTTGCGCCACTGCGTCTGGCGTTGAATTAAAATTATTGTAGGACGAAACGGGTTTCCCATGAGTTTAAAACTTCAAACGAAATGGGAGTTGCAGCTCTGATTTATTTCATTTATACTTATTTTATTTTAATTTTATTTTATGCCTGCATTTGAGTAATTGCAAAATAGTAATTGTTGCTGGGAATGCATATATACATATATGTATATTTACTGGTTAGAGCCCCTGTGGGAGAGCTGTCAAAAACCTGGGTCCACAAAAACCCTTTCGGCTCTCACCTAACAAATTATGATCTAATTATCTGGCTTAATTGCCGTCCGTCGTTGGTTGCAACTAGAAATTGAAATTGAGTTTTGCATAAAATTAAATTTATTTGAAAATGTGTGTGCGTAGGCAATCAATATTATTTCGAAATAAAAAAAAAAACTTTACAACGACCGAAAATTAAATTTGTTGTCAAATTGCATTTTGATGTTAACATGAATTTATTGTCGGATATATTTTTTCCATCATTTAATTATAAAATTGCTTTCTTTTTTGCAATGATTTAGTAAATTGTTTTGTCAGCAGGGGATAAATTATTATGGATTCATTGGAAGGCAATTTATTATATAAAAACATTTGCTTTAGCTTAGCGCTTTTTACATTAAATGAGAAAAAGGAATGCGCAAAGCTTTGCGTACCGGGTATTTAACAGTCGGGCATTGCATCTTTAATGCTTTTTCTTTTCTTTTTCAATGATATCCCCTTTCCTTGACATATTTAGTTTTAAATAGGTTCTTCATTTGTTATTTCTTGCCCTTTTGATGCTTTCAATACTTTTTCACTTTTTAAAACCGCTGACAGTCACAAATTATGCTGAAGATATATATTATTGACGAAGCAATTTCCTCATCCTTTTTGGCTCGTCTCGAATTTCGTTTCTTTCTTTCTTTTTTTTTTTTTTTGGGCCACAGGCGAAGGTGCAACCTTCCGAACAGACTTTTCCTCGTGTATTTCCCAGCCATATGAGCTGTCAATAATGTAGGCATGTGAGTTCAATCTTGTCTACCGAGCGCCAAATGCTTAAACTCTTTGACAATTCCAACGATAAAAATGTGTCGAAAAATATTCCAATTTCCCTGCTGGCCGCCCGCCGCTTACACTTTTCAATTTTCATAAATTCTTTTCTTTTTTTTTCTCTGATTTCTTTTTCCATACATACATATACATATATGTATATTTTCTATTTTTTTGGCCATGTGCCAACCAACTGATTTACGGCAGCCAAGGGAATGGGTAAGAAGTGCGGGTGGATGGATGGATGGATGGGGATGGGGCTGGGAATGGGTGTGACTCAATGGGGACTTTTTGGATCTGATGGATGGCTGATGGAACGCTGACTACGTAAGCGGAAGTTGGCAGTTTCAATTATTTATTTAGCAGTTTCTTTTCCTTCTTGAACACCGAAATTAGTTGCCTTTTGTTATGCGCGCCAGCGCTAGCCAAAATGTTGTTCTTCTCGTCCATTGTTATTTTATTGCTGTTTTTAGCTGGATATATATACTTTTTCTTTTTTTTTTTTGCTTGTCGCCGCCCCCCTGCAAAGTGCTGGACAATTGCAATTGTTGCGCTGACCTCGCCGCCCCATTTGGTCCGCCCTGATCCTGATCCGATCTGCTATGGGGGCTCTTTTGTTTGCATGTCAATCTCATGCTTATAGAGAGGGCGGCTCTGGCTTGTATGTTGTGTCATTTAAGTGCCTCATAAAAGTGTCAACTTGTTGTAGCGAACGCCCCCCGTCCTTCCCCCATTTCATTCACCATGTCCATGTCCTTTGTCCGATTCCCTCACAACTATATATATATATGGTTGGTCAGTCACTGTGTGTGTGTTTGTGAGTGTGAAAGGATTTCATTTCATTTCTTTCAGGCCGGCTTGCTTGTTTTTTTCCCCCATTCCTTGCTGTTGGAGCGTTATTTGTTCGCTTTTATACCTCTTTGCTGGCCAAATGTCGACTGCTGCCGCTGCCGCCTAGCTATCTCTATCTCGACCCGGGCTCCGTCTCGTTCGCCATGCACTTAATACATATTTTTGTCACCCTTATCTGGCCCATGGACGTCATGTGGCCTGCCTTTTGCCTCCGCACCAACCCGATAACATTGTCTGACTTTCAGGCTCGGTGTGAAGTGGATGTGGATTCCGCATGATGAGTGCAGGAATGGTTCCTACTTTTCCGGAAAAAAAGAAGCACGGACAGCCCGAAGGCCTGTTATGATTGTCATGTGAATGAGTTGTCCGAGTTTCAAGCCTTTTGGGAGTCTTCTTTAAACTTTAACTTTGCTGACTATTAAATTTGTGGTATATTGTGGAGGAAGGAAATCGGAAAATGTGTGATATTGAGTTTCTTGTGGTCTCAAAGTGGTTTGTAAAGGATTTCTCACTTTAAATGTCCTTAAGTATTGTATGACAGTCAAAAAGTCTTACAAAAAATCCTTTACTGCTTCAAACATAGGGCGCAGTTTGACCTTGCTCTTTGAAATGTGGTAAAAATGAGTGCTTTTTAACATAACTTGTTTTGTTCGCAATTAAAGTATAGGAATGTTTTACTTAAAGCACGTGTAATGATTTTATTTTATGAGTTTACACTACTTTGCTTTTAAGCATCCCATTTTCCAATATATTAGATAATATTTAAAATAAGTATTGCTAAATCGAATATTTTACATAAATAAACCATTATAAAATGCAGTCCTGCATACTTTTATCCATTCTTTTTCTCGACGCCAATTTAATGGCATTTTCACACTTTCCCCTTGGATGTGACAATGAGTGGACAAAGTTTTCCTATTGCAGTTAACCCCTTGCTCTCTTGGCTCTTTCATTTCCAATTATAATTTACACATTCCGACCATTTGTCTTGCCGGCTTTTTCGGTTCTTGGAGACGACGGTTACGCGACATTGCCATAATTTAGCCACTTTGGCCATAATTTAAAGCGGGCGGCGGCATTCTCTGACATTTCGTTTTTACGACTTTTTAGCAAGTTAATAAAGTGTTCTCTCTCCCTCTCCTTTGTCCTCCAAGCCAACACACAAACACCCACATGTGCATATATGTAAGTGTAAGCCCTATGCAGACAGTACGTGACTTCCGGCCAAAACAAAACGGTTTTTGTTGCTATTATTATTTTCTGTCTTTTTTTTTTTTTTGGGTACTTTTTCGGTTGCCAGACATTTTATGATAATTTATTTGATTATTTTCTTGTTAAAGTGCAAACTTTGTCATATTCTTTGCCCGATTTTCCTACTCGCTCCTTGTTTTTGTTATTTCGCGCAATTTTCTTTGTTGGTTTGAAGGAGGGTGTAGGAGGCACTAGGGGGTGAAAAGTTTATGCATGGCGTATGAAAAATAGTCGACGGAAGCGGAAATGTTGCACAACATATGCGACCGTGCGGAGTTTTGACTCTGATCTCCCACATATACATACAAATATATTATATACATACATATATATCCTTGTGTTTGCACAAGTGTGAGCAAATAAATTTTATTGCATATTTTTCGGCGCCACATGACGGGGCAGCAAACGGAGTGGCAAGTGCTATTTATATGGTGTCCTCTGCCATTTTGATTTTAAAATCAGTTTTTTTTTGTATTATTTTCCACCACATTCCTCTGTGTTTTTTTGCGGTTTTTCCTGCCGTCGCCATTCAATCAGCCAACGAACACAAATGAAATGAAAACTCTCGAGCCAAAGTTTTTCTCGCCTCACCTTCTCTCTCTCGCTCTTTTGGGTTCTTTTTTCGTTCGGAACTTTTTTCCACGTTTGTTTTTTGGCCTGGAAGTCTAGTCAAAACTTTTGTTTGGCATCGGCAATATCCTGGCGGCAGCTGCGACTCTGCCTCTTTAACCTTTTGGGTTTGCTTTCGCTTTGGGTTTCATTTTTCCATTTCTTTTTGGTGTTTTTTTTTTTTTTGCAATCAAAGTAAGCGTTTTGATGCATTTTCCCCTTTGCCCCACCGCGTGCTCTTAATTAATTTTTTGGCCTTTTGTTAAATTGTTTGGGCCAGGCACAAGTTTGCTCCACAGGATTGCATTTCCTGCCGTGTTGACTTCCTTTCAGCGCTTCCAAATTATTGGATTTCCCTTCTCCTCTCTTTTTTTTTTGCCATAATTGAAATGCATAAATTTTATTTGTTCGCTCTCCGTCAGCGGTTGGTATTATTTACCATATTAAAATAATATTTTTCTGTTTGCCCGCCGCATTTCCATTTCGTATTCCGGATTTCACTTGTCTGGCCGCCGCCGCCTGTGCCCTTTTTTCACGTTTTCAACTTATATTTTTTTTATTCTTTGCTCGATTTGCGTCAACGAATTAAATGCGCATTTTGTGCTAAACAATTATTTTACTTTTTTTGAATTTTTTTTTTTTATTATTATTAGGGAAGTTCTTTGTGCTGGGGTAAGGCGAAAAAAAGGGGGGCCGTGGCATCATTTGTTATAATTCCGGCTGCGGAAAATGGCAAAAGTATTTTCATTCGTTTTTTTTTTTTTTTTTTTGTTCTGTGGCGGAGTTTTCTTTCCGTTGCCACCTTTTGCGGCAAGCATAAAATACGCATTTGTGCTGACAGCCTGCCGCAGCTTTTTGCCAACTTCTGGCATTGTTTCCTTATTTTCCCCCCAAAAAATACAGGCATAAAAACGCAATAAAACATAAAGAATGAAGAGCAAATGGAGCTGGAGAGAGAAAGAGACAATCAGAGAATCTCCCCTTCCGATTTCCCCATTTCCCCCATTTCTCCCATTTCCACTTTCCTCTCTTTTTCCTCTCCCCCGAACAACTAATTACACGCGTTTGCATAATTGCCCGTCTTTCGTTCAATTTGGTTTCATCGCTCAATTCCACTGCCATTCAGCGGTTCCCCTCCTCTCCGCACTTTATAAATCTTTAAACTTTGTCTTCTTCGCCGTCTTTTAATTCTTCTTCTTTTCCCCCCCGTACACTTTTCCCCCAATTTTTCCCGCATTTTCTCGACTTTTTCAACTCGTTTCTCATGCATATGCAAATAGCATGCAAATTTCTTATTGCATACACGCAGGCGCAGCAAAAACTTTCCTTAAGGCCGAGAAGAAGATAGAAAAAAAAAAGTTTTGCTGTTACCAAAAACCCGAGAAACGATTTGTTTTGTTGCATTTTAATTGAGTAAACAAAATGTGGCGAAGGCGCTCTACCCAGAGATGTGTGAGTTTATTTAATTGAAATCAGGTCGAGGCGCCGTCGTCAGGATATGATGGAAAAGTTTTTTGGCCTTAACAAATCACTGAAAGCAATCAAAGTAAAAGACTCCAATTTTTTTTTTGGGGAGGAGGAGGCACAACCTAACAATTTGTTTCTGCTGTTGGAGCAAAAAGTTTCTCCCGTTTCCAGAAAAAAATAAGCAAATTTTGTATTCGCCTTGATTTTCCTTTTTGAATCGACTTTTTCTTCTTTTTTTCTCTACAGTCTGCTGTAATTAAGCAGTGGGGGTGTGTTTGCTAAATCTGCTTTGAAAATGTCATTTCGCTAAGCTCTTGCCACTCTCCCGTTCAATCCCGCTGAAGCGTAAATCTCATTTTAATGCCAAGAGAGTTCTTAATTTAGTTTAATTACACCAAACACATAGTGACAGAGAAGGAACCAAAGAGAGAGACAGAGGGAGAGTGGAGTGTAAGGATAACGACTGTGAGACAGAGTGAGATAGGCACACACGTTAACAAGTTTTTGTTGCTGCCTCAAAGGCAAAGTCTGGCTTGGCTTGGCTTGGCATGGCTTTTCCTTTTTCCCCACTCTGGCCCGGTCTGCAGCGCTTTTCCCCCCATTTCCCTACTCTCTCGGTTTCTGCCATCGTTGCATGCTTCAATGCGATTTTAATTACAAGAAATATATGCAACCGGAGCAACTCTGCGGAGTCAGCCAAAGAGTCGCGCCACGATTGCACCCGTACAACATGACGTATGCGTATTGCAGATGAAAGGGATAGATACACGGAGAGATAGGAGAGAGTGTAGGAATTATAATTCGGGATTAAAATAGTGGTGGTGTCTTAAAACATTATCTACATTAAGGTTAGTAGAGCTATTAACTATCTCGAGTTAGTTATACGTCTAGAAAATTCAAGAAAATACAAGCAACTGCTGTAAATTACGAAAATACCTTAAATGCAAATACTAGAAAATACAAAGTATACTGAAAAGTATAATAAAATACCCAAGAATACTAGAAAATACAAAAAATACTGAAATGTATAAAAGAAAATGCCCAAGAATATTAGAAAATACCGAAATACACGAAAATGTAATAAAACACCACAAAAATATATTAAGACATGACCTTAACTTTATGTTATTTAAGCAATTTAATTACTAAATGCTATTAGTAAGTCTTCAAAACTTCTTCTCAGTGCAGTTAAAAGTTGGGGAAAGAGGACACAAAGCCAGACAAGGATGCGGCTGCTCCAACTCTGATGAGTTGACTGCCTGTTGGCAACACTTTTGTGTTACTGCTCCTGCTCCGTGGCTGCCTTTGGCTTGCCACGTAATTATGCGCACACAAAATTCAGACAAATTTTTGCACGTGAAAAATCCGAAAAAGGGGTTAAACAGAGACAAAGGCAGGGCAGGGCAGAAGGGGGCATGGGACAACAGATGGCTGTTGCATTTCACTGAGCCAAGCTGCCGAATGGGCTTGGCCATGTTTTCCTCGATGTCGCCTCGTGTTCATAGTACGCACACTCCCCGGCTTAGACTCGACTGTTGTTTGCATCTCGCAACACTTTTCAAATTTCGAATCCTTCCCTTTTTTTGCAATTAGCAACAGCCGAGGGCCAGGCTAAATTGTTTGTGAATTTTCCATTTTCACAAGTTGAATATAGACAGGGCAAGGCACTGAGGGAAAATACTAATCCGGAATATATCCAACATTTAATGTCTGCATAACTTTTGACAGAAAAAAACATGTAAAATTCTTGTTAATGTCATAGTTTTATTATCTGTGGAAAGCTCTCTCTCTTTATCATTTTCTGATTTTTCCAAATCCCATTTTATTCTCTGTGAGAAGAAATGACAAAGCGAGAGCGATAGCCAAGTCAAGTTCTTTTCTCGAAGTTTATGTACATTCATTTGATAGGAAACAAGTGGCCTGGTTGTTGGTGGGTTGGTGGGTTGTTCGGATGGGTAAATGCATTACGAAATGCTGGAAATGGAACCGAAGGGGCTGAAAAGCTGGGTTGGTAGTCGCTGAAACGTGACAATGCAGCGACATCCTCCAGGGCTGAGGCAATGGGGGGGCAGATGCAGATGGGGGGGCCCACCAAACAGAAGACACTGTGCAACATCGCAAGGCAGTCAAGGCAACACTTTATCATGTCAGTTAGCAAAGTGGAAATGGAATAAAACCAAGGGAGCTTGGTGGTGGAACAGCCCCCAAAAAGTTGGGAGTGAATTTTTTTTTGTTTTTTGTTTTTATTTCACGTGACTTGCCGCCCAAAGGTGGTAAAGATAAATAAAACATGAAAAAAAAACAAGGATTAACAGAAGCTGCATAAATATGCATGAGTTAGAAAATGCCCTTTGACAGGGTTTCAAAGTTCTAAAGGTGAAACTTTGAATGTTAAAAATATATAAAAACTATTTAAGTTCTTATAAATCCCGTTTTGCAGTAATTTAAATAAAGAACTACAAATATATATTATTAAAATTTTTTAAGCATTGTAAAACATGAATGCCAAAACTTAAATAAAACTCCCAAAAAAAAATTAAATATCTTCAATGTGCAGCCAGAACTTTGACATCCTGCTCGCAACAATGTAGGGTTAATCCCTTCGGGGCCATCTCCCTTATGGCCATATAAAGGTGTGTCATGGCCCGTGCAAGTGTTGGAGGAAAAGAAAAAACCAACGAGAACTTGGCGGAGAAGTCGTCCCTCGGAATATGCAAATGAAAATGCAGCAACTGAAACAGAGGCTGAAGCAGAAACAGCAACTGAAACAGTAGCAGCAGCAGCAGCAGGACGAATGAATGAGGTTAAGTTGAGCAGCGTCAATTGTAGCTGACGGAAATGAAAACAAGATGTGTGGGTGGGAAAACATGGGGAGGAAATTCGCATCCAGTGCCAGAATGACGATGAGCTGGTGCAACGGGGGCTGCTGCGGTGGCTTTCGTTACTTTTTCGTTCCTCTCCTCTTGGGCATAAAATTTGAAATGAAAATGTCGCGAACTGTACGCAGGATGCAACAATGCAAAAAGGGACTCAAAGGAGGGGGAAAAGCCAAGACAAGGGGTGGGAGATTTGGGCACTAGAAGAAAAAGGAGGTTTTTCTTTTTTAAAGAATTTTTTTAAATTAAGATTAAGTATTTATTTATAAAATGAAAGAATAATAATAATAGTAATTATGTTTAAAGTAGAAACTCGATCCGTGAGCAATAATATATGTATGTTTTCAGACTTCCTTAGGCCTTAACCTTATAATTCCCAACGTTTTTAAGCAGGCAACAAATAAAATTAATCTAATTTCAAGTAAATATTAAATTTTTCTTGGGTTTTTCACTTGGATTTTATGAGTTTCCCAAAGCTTCACGTTCTTTGGTGAAAATGAATATGTTTTCCAACTCATTATTACCGTAACCTTAAAATTCAAAATTTGTTCAAGCAGGCAAACAATAAAATGTGTAAATTATAATCCAATATTTCTCAGATTTTCCTTTACCAATCCCCAAAATGTTTTCCCAGTGTAAGGTTCTTTTGTCGAAAAATCTTGTGTGCGTGCCTGGGAGCGGAACAAACCTGAACAAGTTTAATTCAAATTTTAAGCAACAAGCTGCAGAGGAAAATATACAAAAAAAATCGTCTTTAATTAAAATTCGACCCAAAAGGGGAAATAGAACTGGAGGAACAACAAGATTGACTGCTTGAAAACAAAGAAAGTGGAGTGAAGTCAACTGGCAGCTGGTGCTGCTCCTGCTGCTGCATTTGTTGCCTATCATTTCCACTAGAATTTCAAAGGAAAATCAATGTAAGCCTTTGCTTTCTCCTCCACTCCACTTTTTCACATATTGATTGCCACTCAGAATGAAGAGAGAGAGAGAAAAAAAAAAGGAAAACCAGACAACAAGACAATCTGAAACTCTTTCCCAGGAATAGGCTAAAAATGGAATTGTTCCTGTTGTATTTCCCCGTATTCCTGCATGGCAAATCCCAAAGCCTAACAAACAATATTGAAAACTCATTTCGCTCAGATCGAAATTAAAACAGAATTTCCATAGAGCCAATCAAGGTTGTTGTTGTGACCCAGACTTGGAAATTATAGTCGGTCGAGTTGGTCAATAGGGCAGATACTCTGAGATACTTAAGCGCAGTCAGTGGTCATTAGAGGTCCCAGGTTGCTTCATTTCGAAAACATCTTTTATTTTTGCTGTGTGCTCTTTTGTAAATTATTACTTTTCCGCACTTTGGTGTGGAAGGAAAACATTATCCATTCAACTAGGTTTTTTTTTTTGGGCCAGCAAGGTAAAATCTTTTTTGTTAAGGTCTTTTTTTTCTGGTGTTTGGCTTAGAGTTTGTTAACTTGTGCGTGGCCAAAGAGATCATAATGTGCTGCTGTCGCTGCTGCTGCCCCTCAGGTGGCTCATTAAAAAGTAAAGAAAAAATTGCTTAAAAAAACCAACAGCCAGTCATCGCACAAAGCTTAGGCGCCTAACGAGTTTCGAGTGAATACGAATACGAACAAAACACAAACTTAATTTGTTTGCGCGAGCCGCGTTTTGTCATATATTTAGAGAGGAAGAGATATATAGAGAAACTGCCCCGTAATGCCAAAATATTTTGAGCACCAGCTCTACTCTGACAATTGATTAAACATTATAGTTATGTTGTTATGTATTTTGATAGATGATTAAGTCGAGGAGTTCAAGTTTCAAGCATTAATCATAATTTGTCTTCTTCCATTTTGCAGGTACGTCTATGCTCGGGATAGGTCTTGCTGTAGCTCGTCACTGAAAACAAGATTGATGTAGTGCTAAGTACAAGTTTTTTTTTTTGTATACCAATAAAAATATTTCATGCTATAGTTGGGGCCAAGAAAAATTGAAAATTAAGTCGAAATTAATCATTAAAATCATGCCTATAATTATTGTCAAGGTTTGCGACTATGTTGAAGATGAGGAAAATATTTGTATGCAAGTTTAAACTTAGGTTTTATTACTTTTGTTAAGTAAAAATCGTGGTAAATAATTTTAAATCAAAATCTTGTTTAATTTCCCACTAATAATGATTTCCTAACATTTTAAATTATTTTTCAAGTAACAAAACTGTTTTCCTTTTTAGAAACACGTCTTTGCTTAAGCAGCCATTTAATAAACATGAGTCTATGATTAAGGAACATGATCCAACATTTGCCAAAGGAACCTTTCCTTTCGATCAACAATTTCCTGCAAAAGTTTTCTTTGTATTCCGGAATTTCGATTTTCTTGAATATTCTTTGCTTTCTTGTTTGACTTTGCCATGTTTTATCCAAGTTAATCTTGGTCAACAGTAGTGGGATCTATCGTTTCGTTTCGTTTTTTCCGCCAGCTGCTTCGATTATGGCCAAGTGTTTTTTATCTCATTTTGTTGAACAAAATTTCCTACTTTTTCCATTCCCTGGCTTGCTGGCAATATAAACAGCATCCCGTCGTCTGCGTTGTTGACACATAACAGCACTGCGTACTTTAGCTGCCATCTATAAGAGGGCTTTCTGCGTACTCTCCGTACACCCCGCTTTCTGTTTTCCCCCTGGTCTTGACTCTTTTCCCCACCATTTTCCTCACTCGATATCGCGCCATTTCGCCTCAATCATTTCAATCAGCTTTGGCTCACTTATAGCTTCACTTACATTGACTTGCCTTTTGGCTTCTGTCTGTCGCCTCCCAAGTCCCCACCAGTTCCTCTGGGCGTTAGCCACCTCCGACCGAGCCGGCCCACATTTCCCACATTTCCCACTTGATAGCTTCCTGGTTGGGTAAAAGTATTTGTGTATCTGTGCGTACTTTGTGTATATTGTGTGACTTTAGATCGAACTTTAATCAAAGTAAACTTTTATGCGCTTTGGCCATACACAATTTTAAAGGCGCACTCTTCTCCTTCTTTTTTTTTGGTTTATATACGAGGTATTTGGTAGAGTTTGTGAAGTATATTGGATTTATAATATATTCAGATGCGGAAGGAAAGATTTGAGTATATTTTCTATAGGATGAAAAATTATTTGATGGCTCAAAAGGCATAAGGCGTCATAGGAAGTACAACTAGAGTTCTAGGGTCTCACCGTTCTATATATTTATTAAATGTTTGAGAAAACCTAGCAAGTCTTATAAAGATATCAAGGAAACAATAATATTTTTATATAAAATCAAGTTTAGCGCCGAAATTGTTTAAAGATATCTAAACTTTGTTGCAGAAAACGTGACGTGATGTTTTCGAAATCTGATTCGTGTTCAGCAAAAAGAGAAAAGATAAACACAAGAAAAATAATATTAATGCCAGGACCCTAAAATGCGTAGCTTAAAAAAAAATTTGTTTAAAATATGATGTGATGTGTTTCTATGCATATTCGTGTTCAGCAAGATAAGATCCTTAAAAAACATTACGTTTGTGTAATCAGTAGAACAGGATATTGGAATATAATCATAAAAACGGTAAAGGAAATTAGCAAATTCCGCTTCTTGAACCATTACCAGGTATTCCATAGTCGGGGTCTCTCAGCTAATGCCTTCTCCTTTTTTCTCTCTCCTTTCTGATCCCTGCTTGATGGATTTTGATACATCCCCCGCCCCGCAACCTCCACGCCGTTGAAGCCATCAACACATTGTGCGTTTTTCAGGAGAGTAACAAGTTGCCTGGGCCATATAAAAGGGATATTTTTGGTGGCAGGAGTGGATGGAGTTTTGGTGGTGGAGATGGTGCAAAATTGAATGGGGTACACCGCACCACAGCAGCAAGTCAGAAATAAGAAAGCTGTGTACGACCGAAAAAAAAATAAGAAAAAAAATAAAGGAAGCGGGGAAAAAGAAGCGAAAAACTTTAAATTGAAAACTGTATTCAAGCGGTAAATTGGCTTTTTCTGCGTTACTCTCTCGCCGCTTGCACATACACAACACACAACGCACACCAGCGGCAGCGGCAGCTGGTTCCCCTTTTCACCTCTTAAACCCCTTCCCCTCCCCCGCCACACGTAGCCCACTCTTAACCCCCTCGCAATTCTATGCCACAATGCACCTCATTCGGTGCTTGCACTTTCCCCCTTCAGTTGGTTGCAGGTTTCTGTTTCGGTTTTGTTTTGGCTTTTTCGGCACTTTTCTATAGATATATCTATGTATATATACACTTGCCTGGCCCAAAGTCTAGTAATTTTCAAAGATATAAAACTTTTATGTTGCTATAAAAAAATGTTATACTTTTAAGTGTGCTTCAATTAAAGGCACTTGTGAATATTAAAAGTGGATAACATATAAACCAAGGCTACTGTAGATATTTTTAGAGTTTTCTCTGGTTTAATTAATAGAAAATAAACAGTTTTTATAATAAATGTAATATTTTCAGGGAACTTAGGGTACCATTTCATTACTTTTTTCTTCAAATATACAAAATTAAGGTATTCCAGGGTATTCCAAACTTCGCTTACTGCAAATGAACTCAAAATCAATTGAACCTCTATCTATTTTTGGCCGAATTCGGAGAGTTTAATCGGCTTGAGCAAGTCACTCATCGGCTTGGCCATTACAAATCCTTGCCATGCCAATGATATTGCCACCCCTTCTCCCCTTATTTATCTCTCGTACATAAATTCCAATAATCGTTGTATGTTTTGCATGTTAATTATGCTCGCTTTTGTCTATGAGATTCTCCTACTCTTGGCTCTCCTCAATTGTGATTCTATTTTTGGGGGGGAGGAGGAGGCAGTCTTTTGTCTTCGATGTTTTTGCTGCTAGTGCAGCAGCTGTTGTTCTAGCTGCCTTGGTGCTTTATTGTGCTGTTCATGTTTTGCGTATTCAATAAGCGCAAACGGCCATGCCAACACACAGCACAACACACACCACACTCATGTGTGTGTGTACGCTCGACCCCCCCTCTTAAAACCCTACCCGACACCCACCCGACACACACTCAGCAGTGGAATCTATGATTTTGACATTTGTTTTGGAGCTGCTCTGCATGCAAATGACAACGAAGCTTTTGCCACTACATAAGTGATTGTCAAACGCATTGAGGGTAGGGGGATTTCGACGGGAAGTCAGAATACACCTGGGTTTATGTACTAGAAAAAGCTATATCGTTTTATATTTAGAGGTTAATGAAACCACAGACCAGCTTCTTTTCATTTTCTGATGACCTGAAAAAAAGTTAATGATGAGAGAATGTCCGTTTCTCATCTCAGCTGCTGAAAAAAAAAAACAGTAGCTCCCTTCGAACACATCCTTCAGGGCAGACCAAACACTTATCAAATTATCTTGAGACGAGCAAAACATAAATATGAGTTTGTAAGGTGGGGGGTTCGCCTGGAGGGGTCGTTGGTGCGATTTGAGTTTTGGTTTTTGGCTTGGGGTTTGGGGTTTGAGTCTCTCTCTCGTTGCGTGCCAGATAGCCATCAATATGCTTTGGCGATATTTATGAGGCGCGCCCGCAGGATACGGGCTTTAATGATAGCCCAAAACAGGGCACTTAATTTCCCAGTTCCAGTCTCTCTCCAGGCAGGCACCACCACCGCGATACATTGTACACTAGCCATATAGGTTGCACACCGAAAGCCACCATCAGCGTCAGGAGTAGCAGCTCCTCGACACAATCAATAACGATTTGATGAGGGCAGGACGGCAGGATGCGAGTATCCAATCCACCTAGGCCATGGCCACTTAATTGCAAATGTGTGTGTATGGTGTGTGTGTGTGTGTGTGTGTGAAACGAAAGCGAAATAATAATGAGGGTAATATTAGGCAGAAGGGATGGGGAATGGGTAACGGCAGAGTGAAACAAAATAAGAAATTGAGCCAGCTAAGAATTGGAGTATAACAAATTCGTTTTTTTTTTGTGTTGTGTTGTGTGTTGCCTTTGTTTCGGTTTTTGTACTGTTTTTATGGGGTACTAAAGTTTTAGGGAGAAGTTTGTGACACTTAAAATAAATAATTTAAATATATCATTTCCAGGTAAAGCCATTAATTTTTTACCATTATTTCTTAATTATTATCGATATCTAAAGCCAAAAGAGAGATGCCCTAACCAATGACACTCATTTATCGTGCTGGACCCAGCGATGAGTCCAGGCACACTTGCCGGAGAGCCATAGAGAGAGCGCGCCGTGAAGTCGTTCGCTCTCTTGTAGGTATTCAGCTTCAACCAACGACTGTATGTGTGTACACGTATTACCACGCATTCTACATCTGTGCGCTTACTTTGTGAGAGCGGGAAAGCTCGATTTTCGTCCAAAAACAAAAATTTGCTTGCATATGGCAATTCGAATGTATTGTCGTTACTCATCTTAGTAATTCTAGCGTCTTGGCTCTAACGTAGGCTCGTCGGTGTGCTTCGGCTCTTCACGCCAACGAGCCGAAGCTAAGCCGAAACGTTTATAGGAAAAAGCACAATGTCACACGTACATGAATGAATGGAGTTTACTGTCCCTTTGCTCTAAAATCTTTAATAAAATTTCATGAATTCTTCTTGGACAAGATTACAATAACCTTTCTTTAGAATTTTCATTCAAAAAGCCAACTCTACGATCAAAGAATTTCAATAAATTTGAATATATGCTAAGTAGGGTATCCCAAGGTTCTCTTTTCATACCAGGATTCCAGTGTTCCTTTTTTTTCTTACGTTTTTCTTCTGTGGCCGCAACAAAGCAAAAAACGGCGAATAAAAAAAAAAAAACTAAAAGTGGCCAGTACGTCTCTCGTGCTTCTCCTTTTGGCCAAGAGAGTTCCTTTTTAGCCTTCTTTTAATGCAAGCGAAACACGCAAGCCAATTTGTTGTTATTGTCGTTACTGTCGTTTGTTGCTATTGTTTTGTGACTGCCTGCCCGCTGCTGCTGCTGCTGCTACTGCTTATTTACAACCGTGGAAAACATCCATTTCCCATTCCCTTTCCATTGGCTACGGGTTATAACCGCCCCACCTCCGGCCCCCTGTTTAGTGTGTGTGAAAAAACTAATAAAGGGCAATTTGGGCAATTCACATTTTGATTGTTTGTGGAAATATTTTCGTCGTTCCATCGCTGCGGGTCCTGCCAGCGGAATTTTTAATGCAATTATGACATTGTTTATTGAAATATATATGCTGGGGAATGAGTCCTGAGTCGTTTCTTTTGTTTATCCTTGGCACTCACACCTCTCGAAGGACATGTGTTCGCATGTGTACACACACATGTGTACTTAATCAACGCCCACGCACGCACACACACACACTCCCCCATATATAAAGGACATGCCCAGCCATAGATCCTTGTTAAGTTAACGCTTTCTGGAAATCAGAGTAATGCATAGCTTAGACCACGCCCCTTCTTAGGCCGACTGCTGAGAGGCTGGTAAATAAATTGGTAGCTACTAGTGATGGAAAATACCCTGCAAGGCATTAAGGTGAAGGACTTAATGGACTAAATATCAGCAAGAAAATAATAAGGAATATTTGTGTCACATTTAAGAATAATAATCTTTTCAATCAGTCTAAAGTAAACCCAATAAAAAACACTATAAGAAGAATATTCTTTATAAAGATGATTAAACCTAAGAATTGGGAATTTTTTTATATTTAAGTAATAAAATGATACCGCTTCTATCATTTTATTACTTAAATATAAAAAAATTCCCAATTCTTAGCATCCTTAATTTCTAATATCTTATGTGTTAAGGATTATTTTTATACGTAAACTTACTTAAATAAAATAACCTAATTTTGTATATAATCTTAGCCCCATTTATAGGGTATTTTTCACGACTAACTCTCGCCTCATTTCGCTTTCATTGTTGTTGTTACTGTTACTGTTGTGAAAAGCCATTACATTTATTTATGTATTTGTATGTATTTTTTTTTTTGCTCCCTGAGTGAAGGAAGCCTCTCTCCATATAGGACGTTGCTACGTCGACGCGAATCTGCCCCCAACCCAAAGATTTCTCCCTGGCATGTCATCCTGTCTCTCGCCTCGTTTGACACTGAGCGCTAAAATATATTTTGTTTAATTTCAATGCCAGTCACGCATATCCTGCTAAGGGCGCCTACCTTCAACTTCTCCTCCTTTGCCCAAGGCACTGCCCTAGGTTGTTATTTTGCAAGCTATTTTTAAAGTTATCTGTTTGCCTTGAATCTAATTTTTTGTATATGCCTTTTTTTTACACAATTACCGGGGTTCAAGTACTAGCTTTAAGCGATTTCCGGGAATAGGCAATAATTACTTGGGCCGCCGACAAGTGTTGCTTAGATGCCGGCAGGGTATTTGGAATGCTAATGGAAAATGCCTGCAGTGGCGGAGCGGCGGTTATCTATTTTTGAAATTTATGATTCTGAAATTCCGTCGTCGTCGCTGTCGTCGTTGTATGTATATTTTTGTGATTTTTTTTGTTCGCTCTCGCTGATGGTTGTCGCATGGAGCCAACGCCCAGCAGTGAGGCAAAAACAAAAAGGAATTCTATCTTAATGAATTTGACCCCCAGTGTCAATTTAAACTGATTAAATGGCCAGACCCTGAGAGCTCTCACAGCCTCTCCCGCACAGTGAGTGAGAAAAATAGATGGTTTCCCGTTTCCATTTCTCTCTGTTTATATTTTTTTGTTTTAAATTTTTGTAATTGAAACATTTGCCATATACCCAATTTTTATCGCTCAATTTGTTTACACAAATTCAAATACGTTTACGTAATTCGGCTTTATGGAGTCCAATAGGCAATGCCAAAAACAATTTACGCACATTTTAAATGGAAAAGTACACACACACGCTGGATTTATATATATGTATATATAATATATTTGGTTTTGTTTCCACTTTTGCATTTTTGTCACGCAACAAATCTGCCCGCTAAAGTGCAGATGTGTTCGAGCGGAATTTTATATATATTTTTTTTTTTTTGTTGCTGCTGACTTTTCGAACTCAATTCATGTGAAAATAAGCGGATTTATGTGAATTGTTTTTCGGGGGGCATAAAATATTTTATTTTATTCGCTTCAGGGGGCTTACGTGTATATTTTAAATATAAATATTTTTGGGAAAAATGCCTTTGTCCAAACGAAACGCACAGAAATTAATCCATAGTAATTTGTTTGGGCATTCGATTTGGTTCATAAATCTAAGCCCAAGCTAGGCCATCAAAATATTAATATAAATTTGACTATTTGGAATGGAAACTAATTTGGTTTATCAAAAAGATAGGCAACAGCCCCGGGCGGGGCTAATCTACATACAAATCTGATTTATTTTTAGATTGATTTTCATATTTAAATAAATACTAAATAATATTTTTTTTTCTCTTTTCCTTGCAGGTATGTCCATCACACAAACATTTATTGGGGAAATCCACACATAAAAGCAACGTATACCCTCACTAAAGCTAAACTAAATCCTACTTAAGTAGGACTTGGGTAATAAACACCATTAAAATGCTATCGGTTAAATCTTTTATTACGTCTTTACTATGCCTGGTTTAAGTGCTTTTTAATAATGGTAATTTACGACTGCGGTTAAAATAATATGACCGCTAATATAGGGGTTAAACACACGGATACAAATCGTGATTTTATCTAAACAATAATAGTTTATTGGTAACAGAAAGTATAGATTTCATGTAGGTTTTGAATTTTGTTAGTAATTGTATATTTTCTATATTTTTGCTACTGCATTTTGTATATTTTTCCTCGCGGATATGTTTGCGTTATTTACTACGTCTTAATGCCAGAAATTAAAAATTGCTGTACCAAATGCCCCGATGCCATTGCGTCGACATCGTCTGGAGTCTAATTTTAGCTGTCTTTGGCCTCAGACCCCTTGAATTCAAGATCCCTTGGATAGGCTGGCTGTGTGCCTGCTACTGTCTCAACTTCTGTTTTTGTGGGGTTAAAATACACAGAAGAATATTTTGTAGTACTTTCAGATCTACTTTGTATTTTTACTGTGAGAACAATTTGATCTTAAGAGGACTTTCTTTGGAATTATCTTATGGATATAAAAGAAAAGTCTAGTATTTCGTTTCTTAGGTGTTTTCTTAAGTGTTTAGGAAATGAATTTGGAAAAGAAGTTAATTTTTATATTTTTCCTGTACAGGAAATTTAGCTTTAAAAATACTTTCTTGGAGTTATATTATTAATATACATGAAACGTCTAGTATTTCATTTTTTAATTTTTTAAATGTTTAGAAAATGAATTTGGAACAGAAGTTTATTTCACAATCTCTTATTCATTTAGATCTTAGGCAAAATTGTAGAATTATTTAGGCTTCTAAATATTCTTTATTCAAAAAGTTCTGCCCCAAATACACTCTTTTCTAAATATTAAAAAAAAAAAAACTAGTCATAGCCAAATTTGAGCGAGGCTTTACAATAGTCTAAGCTGATTTTGTTCTTGATTTATTGGACACACATTTCCCCTAATACAAACCCATTTCTGGGCTTCAAATTAGATTAGTAGATTGTGTATATTTTTTTTGCTCTGTAAAAAACAGAGTCAGTCGTCAAATGCACAGCATGGGGTGCTCCGCTTCAATGGCAGTTGAAAAAAAAAGAAAATAAACACACACAGAAAGAGGGATAGGAGACAGAGGAAACTTTATTAAAGAGGTAGCCGGAGCCTCTGCGATGGACGAGAACACACTCCATACACAATTACGACAAATCCACACAGCTCTCTCTGCCTCCCGCTTCTTGGTACTCGAAATCCCCCATCCTACCTCCGGGTGATAATGCGAACGAACCCCAGCGAGAGAGAGCGAACACTCTCGGTGCAGGGGCTGTGCAGGGGTTAAAAATAGAAGGCTGAAACCGTCAGAAAGGATATTGTAGCAAATGGCAGCAAAGTGGAGAGGAAAACGACGACGGCGGCGGCGGCGGCATCACTCCGAAGTCCAAAAGAAACTCAAAGATAAAAACGAAGCACAAGCGGGGAAAATCAAGAGCGAAAACTCTGGGAAAACGGAGGGAAAATCTCTGCAGCAGCAGCAGCAGCAGCCAGTAGCCATGTGTTGCATTTCAAAGTGTTGTTCTGAGTTATGGGTGAAGAACGAAGGAAAATGGAAATGGAAAACCCCTGCCAGTGGAGACGACAAATTACAAGATGTCGACGACGATGGGGGCAAAAGGCAACTGTACAGTGGGGCGGGGGCTGCACCTGCACCTGCAAATCAATCAAACTCAGGTGGAAATTTACCATCTAACATCCACTAATTGGAGTTCCTGTAAGCGGATAGAAGAACCTGATATCATAAATATTAATTGAAAGATTTGATTTATGGGTGTTGAAAAAAAATCAATTTTATAAACACTTTTCTGCAAGGAAATGCCATAATATGAGCTTGAAATTGTCTTGTTTCTTCATCTAAAAATCATTAAATTCAGCTTAAATTTCATTGAGAAGTTGAGTAGAATTTACTTGCTGCAAATGTTTTTGCAAGACAAGCAATTGAGACCAATTAATCTTGATTTGAGCGAGAGGCTCTACAATCATCTAAGCTGATTTTGTTCTTGATTTATTGGACACACATTCCTGATTTATTTTATTTCCTCTGCCCGTGTGTGTGCATCTTGATAACTCCATACTGAAGTAGAGCTTATTACCTGCCAGTTGCTCTGTCAAGTAGTTGCCTTGCCTGAATGCTGGGTAATTAATATCGACTCCCTTTTTGGCCCTACTCCCCCTCCTGCTTCACTTGCATAAATTGCAAATATTTCTCATAACATAAATATCCAAAATATTTGCCATTGCTGGCTTCTGGTATGAGCGGGTCCAGAAAAGCCAGCGGGCACAAGTTGAAGACCAAGAATGTTCCACACGAGATGGTTGAGATGGGATGATGGATGAGGATGGGGGTGGGGCGGGAAAACTTAAATCAAAGGCCAGAATATGCATTACATTTTTAATTGCTTTCAAAGGGGTGGGTGGGGTTGGATTGGATAGTTTGATGGCGGGCCGAAAGGATATGGGCACAGTGTAGCCTGGGTCTGTGTAAGCATATTGCATTCCAATCATATTGGTTCAGCCGGAAGAGGAGCAAGGAAAAAGTTTCATAATTTTTAATTAAGAAAAGTAATTTTCATGTGGCTTCGGAAATCAAACTGGAAGTAACAAGGTTTGCAACTATTTTACACGCAAGGAATTAAGTTTACTGTGTTGGGTAGATGAAACTGAGAGTTAAATTGAGTCTTGGGTTTTTAGTAAGAATTTTATAAATTACGCAATCGGACAAAATAGAAAAAGTATCGCTAATAGATGATTTTGGGACGCTGATCACGACTCTTTAGTTTGTTTTGCTCCATCACTTCAGTTTTGTTTATAAAGTCAAAGAATTGGCATATCTTTTATCGCTGAACACGACTCTAAAGTGCGTTTTCCTCCATCACATGAGGTTTTTAAAAAAATATATATTTTTCTAAATTCCTTACAAAATAATACAAATAAAACACAATATTAGGAAACTCAAGTTCCCGTTCCTTAAAATTTGTTAGCTCTTCCCTAAAGCTGTGCCCAAAACTTTGCGCTTTATTTATTTAGTTAGTTAGTTTTGACCATAAACCAAATCTCTGCCTTAAGACACTTTTTACCATAATAAAAGTTCAATAGTACTTTTTTTTTCCCCTGCCAGTAAAAACTTCATCCTAGTGCACCCACCACCACCACCACCAACACATCTAATCCAAAAAAGTTTTGTGTAATTTTCACCAAATTTCCTTTTGCTACCGCAGAGTTCTTGTTCTATGCAAATAAATTGCAGCTCCTACGCTTTAACTAAAAAACAATTTCCATAAAATGTTCGGTGCTTGTGTGTGTGTGTGCGCCTGTGAAAATCCTGGACAATCCCCAGGACATTTATCAACCGAGATTGCTGTGACCAAGCGACCGACCGACCAGGAGGTAGCTTATTATTCTCCGGGCAACGTTTCAATGGGCGAAATGCGGAAATTTTAATTAAGGCTGCGATGGGCGATGGTCGATGGTGTCCACTCACCACTAAATCTCAAATGTCAATGAGCTGTGGTCACCGAAATTTCTGCCTCTCGGCGTACCTCATTTTCAGAGCCATTTGTTAGGACAGGTGGAAGTGCCAGAGGCAGGTGGTGTGTGCGCGTCGTTGTCGTTGTGGAAGGAAATCCCAGCTCAAAGTTCGCTTTTATACTAGCAGCCAGCGAGGAAATATGATAAATTATCTGAAAAACTCCTGAAAATTACGCATTAAATCATGCAGAATGTGGGAGAAAAAACAGAAAGATGAGGGAGCTGCCAGAGAGAGGAGAGAGAGGGAGTCCCCAAAGGGTTAAGCACTGCCAAGTCATTGTATAGTTTACGACTGAGATTTTCGCCCCTGGAAAGCACGGGGATGAATTTTATCGCTCGCATGAGTACTGCAATTTTATTACATTTTTATATTTATTTATTTTTGTTTGTGTCTTTTTCTTTTGTGTTTTATTTCTGCAAACAAAACCAAAAAATATATATATAAAAGGGGGGACACAATAAGAATATTTGTATGTTTCTCTGGTGGTCACGTCTAGTTTTTGTGATAATGCTGGCTCGTAAATTCGGGCAAACAAACTGCAATTGCACAAGGTGAAGCATCAGGCAGTGCCATTGGAATATTCATTCGCCACCCACTTGGGCTATTTTGTTTTTGGTATTTTCATTATTATGACCCAAAGCCAGGTGTGTGTGTGTTTGTTTTTTGTTGCTTGGCTTTTCCGTCTTTTCGCTTGGCACATATTTCATGGCTATGATTTACTCCATTGTTCAGGGCCGTTGGCCACCACCAGCACCACCACCGCACACAGCTCAAGCAGAACAAGTGCCCAGTTTTTGGCAACGCCCCCCACCCGCAAGAAAAAAAAACAACAGGAACCCCTTAAGCCAGCCCCAAAACCCAACAACTGCCACATCATCATCATCATCATCGAAACGGAATGTTTGTTTTGGCCCCTTTCGGACTCGAGTCGGGTCAAAACTATAGTTGAGACATGAACCTAATTTACTGGCTGAGTGCCTTTCATGCTTTTGGCCTTTTGCGAGCAGGAATTTCCAAATGTCTTTATTTAGTTACCGTTTCGTTTCCATTGGAAAAGCTATCCCAAGAAGATACATAAAGGCGATACAGATTTATGAAGCTCCCAATTTAAAAGGGCATTTTCTTATATAAATGTTTAGTTTACTTGAAGGTTTTAAGCCTTAAATATTACAAGAGAAAGAAATAATAAATAAAATTATAAACATTAAATATAGACTATTTTTAAAGGTTCTATAAAATAATTAATATATTTGTTAATAATACTAATAATAATAAATATATTTGAAGTTAAGAAAGTTAAAATTGATAAATAAATAAAATAATTGAACATTTTGTATCTCCTTTAAAAATAATGTAGAAATTGAAATTTCAGCTATTTTTAATACCTTTAAATACATTTTATAAATCAAGAAAACCCCTAATATATTCCTTGGAAAGCTTGAAAGGTTTCCAAAACAAACTCCATCTCCTACTTACTTTATTAAGTGTCAAAACTTAACCAAAACTTGGCAAACCATTTTTCTGGCCAGCTTATAACGAGCCCCACCGCAAGTTTGCCTATGGCTTCCTTAACACCACTTTACAATACTTGGTTCCTTTAATTGCTCAAGGTTTCGGGTTACAAAATTTGTTGCTTGGTTAATTGCCGGACACAACCTTGTTGTGTTGTGTTGTGTTGTGTTGACCCACCAGAATGTCAATCGATGGGAATGTATCCGGGGTTCAAAAAGCCTTCGTTAACGTCTTCCTAATTGCCAGTGAAGGATGCCCCTAGGAGCCAAAATACGAACAGTTTACGCCTCTTTCATCAGTGGGGGTAAACGCACTCGATGTTACCAGGATGTGCTTGAGCATCCTTCGAGCCACTTGATGCCATACACACACCACACATCCACTGGCACCGCTCTCGCTCGCTCTCTCTCTTGGTTTTTAATGAAGGCTCATCATCAACAATGTGAAGAGGCCAAGAGCCCAGGTAGTGAGTGGGTTTGCTGCTGCTGCTGATGCTCCTGCCAACCAATTACTTAGTCATTGCAGCCATTAGGGGCCAACAGTTTTGGGAGGGATAATTGACACTCTGGCCCCGGGACTGTCTACCGCCAGTGGGGGCCAGCGTTGCGCACTCTGAACAGACTCGACCCCTTCGCCTGCTCCTTGACGCTCTTTACAACTGAATCGTCCGCCGTCGACGTGTCGTCCTGCTCCGGCAAGCAGGGTAGCTGGTGCTTTTCCACGATCGGATTGTAGCAGATATTGTGGCGCCAAAAGCTGGCGGTGGAATCGAAGTCCACTTCGTTAAGGGGCGCAGACATGCAGACAACCAGAATCTTGTCGCGGCCCTTTTTCGAGACCTCTGCATTCTTGCACAAAGTGATGAGGACATAGGTGTACTCATTTGGCTTCAGGACACCCCAGCGGGGTCGCATAATAAACTTGCCAAACACGGTGCTTTGTAGCTGTTGGGCAAAGGTTATAGGTTATTATATTTATTTTATATTTAATTTATTTTCTAAAATGAAATGCTAACCTTAAAAGTCACATCAACCTTGGACACATTGTATATGGTGATTCCTTGAGCGTTTTGCTCTTTAGAAAAGATCAATTTTCTGGGTGCTGAGACATGCAGTAATGTGTCCATATTAATTTAGAATTAAGAATTTTGTGAGCCGGAATTTTAAAAAAGAAATCCAAATTTTTCCGAAATTTAAAAAGGGTACATAAATTGCATGTCCCACCCAGACTAAGTAAAACCCTGTGAGTGATTTTATTAATAACAAAACCTTACATTTAGTTAAAGGCTTGCTTGTTTAAGGGAATCGTTATAATATAAAATTAATAGGTATTTAAGTTCTCCATTTAAATACATTTGCTTTTAATATTTATGGCTTTTATTTGAAGAAAATAACCTCCACTATAATCCCTTTTTCAAAAAGCCTGATAAGGGAATAATAAATGGAACCTGTTGGCTTAAATTCCCCCAGGTTCCCTTCATATTTAGCCATAATAATTACCCTTCGGCAGCCGCATTGCGGAGGCTCCTTTACACACAATTGACCCCGAATGTGTGCGTGTGTGTGTGGGACCAAGTTGTGGGCCACGTATTAATTACATTTCAACGGTCGCCGCTCAAGCAAATCAGAAAAGCCCAGACTACAATCAACATTTACAGCCAACAATTTGCTTTCAAAACAACAAAAGGGGAAACAATGGTTCCCACATGGGGCATGGGGCATTGGGCATGGGCATGGGCATTGCAGAGGCTTCGCAATCCTTGGCCAGTCGAGCATTTTGAGCTTAGCCGGCGCTTAGGCTAAATGACCAACCAGCAGGTGCTGGTGGCGGTGGCCCTAGTCCAGTTACCAGTGTCCAGTGACCGTTGGCAGCAGCAACAACAATAAGCTGTAGAATTAATTGATTTACAAGTGTGAAAATGCGCAGAGCTAGTGGCTAGTAGTGTTGCTAGTAGTGGCAGTGCTACTAGGCCATAACAATAACGCTTCACGGGAATGGGTATGAATAAAATGAAAACGTAGTGTAAGAATGCGCATTTAGTTCTAGCTTAGTTCTTTGTATGGCATACAGGGGTGTAAACTACAATCCGCTTAACGGTAATTGCTCTACAACGCCCACATCCGGGAAAACCCTTTAATCCACAGGCAGAAAAGAATATATGTATATGGAAATTTAAATTTCAAATATACTATGCATAAAATATGTTGGGCTGAGCACGAATCTGGCTTAATAAACCTTCCATCACGACCGGTTCCAATATTAAAGAAAAGCTAAAAATTTGTGATTTAAAATATCAAATAGTTAGTATTTTTACTGCTTCCGTTAATAATATTCGAGTTATATAGAGTTAATATTACATATTATAAAATTAATTCTCTCTGTCTAACATCCCAATAAATATGTTAAGCTGAACACGAATCTGGCTTAATAAACGTTCCATCAGGACAGGTTGCAATATTATAACTTACATTCATAAATGAGTAAATTCTGGCAATTTCCTATTTGAAATAACCAATTTATAGTATTTTTAAAACCTCAGTTAACTATAAATAATTGTAAACAAATATTTATAGCATCTAAAAATCTATACATTTTCCCCAGTGCATTTCCCGCTATTTTGTCGCGTGCTCTTTAAAGCTTAGTTAATGGCCCTTTCGGCCACGCCCACTTCCTGCACCTGCTACATCCATAAATTGCGTGTAATTTTGGATTTCTTACCGTTTGAATGCTCGCAAAAGCTCATTTATATTTCATAAACCCGAAAGGGAGGCGATAGAAAAACGAAGGGGAAGGTGGAGAAGTATGAGGAGTAGATGGCGGCCTTCCAGTAGGTGGCCGGAAGTGAGCTTTTGTTTTTCAGCCGTTAGTTCCTTCCGCTTCGACTGCCTGTTTATTTGCCTACGCCCTACGTAGGCTCTAACGTTCTTGTTGTGCTTTGTTTAGGTTTGTTTTTGTTTGACTTGTTTGTTTGGGCCTTTTCTTTGGGAGGCAATTTAATAAGCGTCTTGGGCCTTGCGTGTTTTTTTTTTATGTTTTGTCCAGGCTAAATCGGCTATATAGTAGCGTGTGTGTGTGTGTGTGCCTTAAAGGTTTCCGAAAGGTGTTGTTCACATTGATTGGAAGGGTGGCGGAGTTGGTTGTCTTTTGCTTTCCTTGCCTGATTTATTGTTCACTTTTGTGTTGGGTGTGCTCTGTTGGGGCGTGGCCAGGACAAATATAAGTTGGCTTTGATTGCATTTAATGTCTAAGCTCAAATCAATCAAAGGCAACAGCAACAACAACGACAACGGTCACACGAATGGAGTCTCAATTTCGCTTGCAATCGCTGCAATCATTGAGAGTCGTTTATTTGTTGCGAAATCATAGCACCGAAATCGCTGTTCAATTGCCGTCTAGCTTTTTGGGGGGATAATTCAATAGAGACAAGTGAACTCTACATTTACGGAACACATGGAGAAAAATCCCGAGACAATATGAGTCTTTTTAAGAAATTTAATTAGAAAATTCTTCCATATTGAAAAAGTAGTTTGTTTACACTTCTTTTAAGACATTTTGAACAAGAAATCTATCAGCTTTTATATTAATTTATATCTCGTAGGGTTCCCTTTATCCAAAGTTGAGCCAAGAATTAATATCTCAAAGCAAATATATATTAAAAGCATGATTTTCAATCATTTTTAAGTCATTCAAGTAAGAAATTCTTGGAATTTAATATCCTTTGACTTCTTTTAAGGTCTTTTTTATACCCTTGCAGGGTATTATAATTTTAGTCAGAAGTTTGCAACGCAGTGAAGGAGTCATT
>JAEIIU010016755.1:0-13863 GCA_018874675.1 Drosophila baimaii | reverse complement strand
CGTTTTTGGGTCCCGGTTTGCTTGTTATCGTTGTTGATGTTTTTAAATACAAAACCTGGGCCGTTACAAAATGCAGCCTAATTGAGAAGTGTTGAATTTCAATATAACTCTTTAAATTCCTCGGAGAAAATCCCCATAATTTCTGGCTAATTGAAAACAGCTTAAATGCCATATTAAATGGTACGGACTTTTGTCTGGACTTGGCCAAAACTTTGATGTTTTTGCAGGCTTAGACATTCCACGGTCTGGCAGTCATTTGCCCATTGGAGCGCAGCTGGGCAGGGTGAGAGGCGGTAGGCGGCAGGCGGCAGGCTTTGAGGCAACCTTCACAAAGGACCAACCAAATTGTATGTGACGTAAATATTTTCCCAGCTCCCAGCACCCGAAATGAGTTATGATGACCTCCCGCCAGTGATGCAGAAAAGTAGGTAGAAGTGATCCCCCTCAGGGCTAGAGCTCAGAAAATGTCTCCGAATTTAACCCCAGCCGTGGACAATCTCAGCCGGCGATCGCCGTACACCCAGATTGGGGTGGGAGCTGCCGGTGGCTTCCTCACCGGCTTTGTGTTTCTCAAGACCAGCAAATGGGTGGCCCTGGCCGCTGGCAGTGCAATCCTGGCCTTCGAACTGGCCCTGCAAGCGGGCCTGATTGAGGTGGATGTCCTCGAGGTGGTCCGGCAGTCGGGCCAAGATCATCAGCTTCTGGGACACCAGCGAATCCCCAGTCAGATGCACAATCAGGAGGCTTCCCGTGCGGAACAGCAAAAGGCCACCAGAAGGTTGACATCCAGCCGACGACTATGTGTCTCCTTTTTGGGCGGCTTTCTGCTCGGCTTTGCCTGGGCTTAACCGAGGCAAATTACACAAAACCCTTGTACTAAAAAATATACATTTAAAGTGTACACGGATGGGAGTTTCCACCTCTAATGCTTTTTATTCGGCTTGCAGCGAAAGTTTCCATAACAAAAGCCTTGAAAATTATATAGCAATGCTCTTCACTAATAACCGAGCCGAGTCGCACACCCACACACACACTCATACTCGAGTTTAAAGTTTTTTGCACCGCATAAAAAAGAGCGTTCCTGGAAAAACTTCAAAGTTGTAACAACATTTTCATGCGCTTTTAAACATTTCAATTTGCTGCGCGAGGCGAGTGAAAATTTATGCATAAGCAAAGTTTTTCATAACCAAGGCAATGGCTTTGGGGGGGTGGCGGGAAGGGTGTGTAAGTGGGCGGTATCACATGCCATGCAGGATGTGCAGGATGCCGACGGGAAGAGGGGACACGATTATCCAGAGAATTGTGTGTGTGCCGGCTTATCGAGTTCCGGTACTGGGTGGTTCCCTTAGCCTCAGCCAGGTTCAGCCGATTCAAATCACTTGCAAATATTTATTGGATTAGCTGCTGGCGAGTGCAATATGAGAACCTGACCATGAATGTCACGTATGAACCACTATTTGACATGTGGCCGAGATGCTTTTATCTCTTTTCTTGCATTTTCCAGGCCCCGCTGCTGGCTGCCAGCGAACCAAAAATAAATATGGCAGACCAGGAGCCAGGAGCCGGGAGCCAGGAGCGAAGCTGTGCCGAAAAATGAAAACCAATTTAAATCGAAACCGAAACCCAATCCGAGGCACCAGCACACGCATCACGTACAGCGTGCAGTGGGCACACATGTCGTATGAGCAATGAAATTTGCATTTGCAAAAGCCAAAAATTGTTTTCTTTTGCGAAACCGAATTTAAAGTCCCCCCAACGAGTCCAATTTGACGTTTTAATTATGCAAATCCCCCCGATTGCCAAATAATAGATAATCCCAATTAGCAAGGTAGGGCCCCCAGGGGGGTGGAGGCGTCGAGAATTAATTGAAAGAGTGCGGCATCCAGGATAAATGAAGTTGAAAGCTTGCCCTGTGATTAGCATTGCAATCAGCTCCGAAAAAAGTAAGCGAAGGACCAAGGACAAATGCTGATGGACTGGGCCGAGTCGAGTCAATTAATTAGAGGTGATAATGGCCAGCTTAATAAGCAAAGATTGAACAAATTGCCGTGACAAAGGAGCGTCCTTTCAGTGTGAGGAATTACAATTGCTTTACGCTTGGCCGAAAATATATATATTTGCCAAAACATTTACCTAACCAGTGTGCACACACCACAAACCGTGTAAGCCTGGCTAATTCCATATGCAGACTCTGCAATTGTTGTTGCTTTCCGACAAAAGCAAAGCAAACCAAAGCGAAATGAAACACGAATTCGAAACCATCTAAGCACGGCGCCTGTAATTGTGCAATATGTCTAGCAATTTGACCAAAACTGCATTTGCACAAAACCGCAAATAGCCAAATTGAATGAATACATTGCCATGGGCAATGGGAATTATTAAATGTGAATTTAAATTAATTTTCAGGCAATTATTCTATGTGAATTTGTGTGAACGAAGCTCGAAGTGCAGAGCATTTAATTGCAGATATCCTGCCTCCATCGCCTGCCAATAACTCGATTAAAACTTAAACAGGTTCGACTTCAGCTGGAGCTCCTCAGCTCTAGCTCTGACTCCATCTCTAGCTCCAACTTCAAAGCTCCTGCTCCGAGGCTGCTCATTAAATTCTCATGCTTGCCTGCAGTCCCAGGTAAAATACGAGCATCGGCATCGGCATTGCGATTGCAATTGCAATTGCAAACGTCTCGCATCGCACAATGCCCTCCTTCTCCTACCTCCTATTCCTTGGTTTCCTTGGCTCTGTTTTCCTTTCTTTTGGGGCCCGCAGCCTCTTCATTTGACGCTGCCGCTGCCAGTGTGCCTTTGTTGTTAACATAAAAGCGGAAAAACGTGGCAAAAACACGTCGGGCGGGTTGGGGTGGTCTCCCCATCTTCGGGGCTGACCTACGGCAGGAAGAAGGTGAACAAAACAACTAGGAACTATTATAGCGGAAATGCACTTAGATCAGAATTAAAAATTATAAAAGAATTATAAAGGACCTTGGAAGACGAGGATATGCCGTCGAAGTATTTAAGAAGTTCAAGGCAAGACATTAAGAGACAAATGAGATATGGAAAGAATTCAGATAAGTATAAATTATATAAAAGAAAACTGCGAAGACGCAGACGAAGTTCAGGGGAATGCCTGAAGCTACAAAAATAAGCTAAGAAAAGAGTAGGGAAACCTTTACAATTCATAAATATATCCTTGCTTTGTGGTTTTATTTATCAAAATTATATTTTCTTCGCTTTCATGAGCAGTATTGTTATTTTCTATTATTTAACAAAAGAGAGAGCTTACTTCAGCTCTCCAAAATAAATACAAAAGCCAGTCTGATTTGATGTTTTGGGCAATTACTGCAAACAAGGCTAACCACATGCATTTCCGTGTGGATTTACACCAAAACCAAATTCGAATAGAAACCGCTGCTGCTGCTGCTGCTGCTGCTGCTCACTCCCCATTAAAATCGGCAACAATCACAGCTCGGAAAACACTGATTGATAGTTTAGATTGAAGCGAACGAATCATGTGGCTGAGCCGCAGGAACCGAACAAAAGCCAGACTGCAGCTAGGACGAAGTATACACAACACAACAGTTTCTATGACAACAAATTGCACACAAATCGTTGTGAAAAAGGTGCGTTCGAGCGGATCTATTTAATGAAGTTATTAAAATCTGCAGCAGCTGCTGGAGCAGCGGCTGCCACGGATATGTTTGCCAATTGCCTATTAAGGCCCGTTTTTGGTCGCTTTAAAATCCTGCCAAGTCCTGCCAGGCGCAGGCGGATGTAATTTCCAGCTCAAATTGCCTTGGCCATGTCCAGGCCCGGCAAGTCCTTCAATAAATCCAACCGTTGGGAGGGCGTGGATGAACCTGCTATCTGCTGACTGCCCGCCTGCCTGTCTGGCTGCCTGGGCTGCCCGGACTGCCTGGCATTACGTGCAAATAGTTACGTGAAATTATTTCCGGAATCGGTAACTAATATCACTTCGTTTGAGTGTCTTTGCCAGACTGGCAATGAAGTTGCCCCGAAGTTCTCCATCAGCCCAGCGTCAAAGTCAAACAGTGCACCAGAACTGCAGCTGAACTTTGAGTATATAGAAGGATTTTCTTTAAGAGTTTAGGATTTTTTTAACTTCCTTTAAGATGCATTTAGATAGAGGATATATTAAATGATTATGTTAAGCAATTGTTACTTTAAAGTTTAACATATTTGAAAAGCGATTCTAAGTAAAGAAGTAAATCAAGGCATTTATAAAAGTTGTTATTTCCTTTAAATACCCAGAGAACATAAAATATTTTTGCTTGCACCCTTCGATGACCCCTTAAGCAAACCTTGCACCTAGCTACCTATAAATAGACCTACACATATATAGTATAGTATCTCTCTGACAGCCGACTGAAACTGTCGTCATAAATGTTAATTAAATTAAAACGCTAATAGGCGTGAAATATGATAACACACAGGTACAGCAGCTACACACACACACACACACACACAGTTCCCAGGAGAAGACAGCAGCGCCAGCAGGTGGCAAAATCAGAGGGAGAAAGGAGCAAAAAACCGTAACAGCTGCCGCCTGGTATCCTGCCACACCAAAGACCAACCAACGCCTTGGGGCCGAAAAGCAGCGGGTTGGGTGTTGGGGAATTGGTGTGGGAATTGCCAAAGTTGCCGCTCACTTGATTTTCAGAATAATACTCGTAATAATTAAAATGGAAATTAGAAATGGGCCAAAGGCAGTCGAAGCATCTGCCAAAGGAAAGGCAAAAGGCAAAAAAGACAGATAGAGAGATAGAAACGGGCGGCGGCGGGGAGAGGGATTCTCGGGGCCAGGAGAGTTACCACTTGGCTGCCTCCTTGGGCCCAAGGAAAATTTGCCTTTTGGTGGCGCCTAATTAAAAGGGATAAGTGCCGGGGCAGGTGTGAACCAAGTGGCGTGGCAGTATGGGATGGAGGGAGGAGAGCGGTCGCAGGCTGCGTAATTACTAATTGCTGTGATTATGAGGGTCAGGTCAGGTGGGTAGCTCCACAAATCGGCGACAGACAGGCAGACATGAAGGTTTCTGGCCCGTTTTTTTGGGGGATATCCCCCCTTGTCTTGTTGTATCGTTAAAACGTCCTTAGAACATAATTTAGGAGTAGGGCTTTGTAAAATTATAAATTCCCGAAACGGTTATTACAGCCTGTGTGTTAAACAGAGATTAAAAATGTAGAGGAAATACATGAGTACTGAGTATAGAAAAGGTGTGTCCTTCAAACCCCATCTAAGATATTATTTATTATATAATTTAGCTTGCTTTTCTTAAGGAAATCAATATATGTATACATATTCTTAGAGTACATTTTCCTGCCCTAACTCAAGAGGGATATATTTACTTATTTAAGAGGTCACCGAATTTTTCTTTTTCCTTTTCGTGGCTTACTTTTGAGTTCGCCGGCATCTTATACATAGTTTCAAGGTTCCGCCAAAGTTTTCACTCGACCCACTTCGGGGAGCTCCATAAACTGTTGCTCGCCGGACTCAATCACTATCCACAAAATACACACGTAAGCCCAGTGACTACACTCCGTCAAAAGCCACCGCCTGAGGGCGGATTTCCTCCCCTCTTGAATCGCTGCCCCTCCCGCTGACCGTTGCCTTATGTGTCTGTTTAAGTGCCATTGACAGGCCACACCACAATGACAGGTGACAAAGAGGGGAGGGGGATGGGGAGCGGGCAAGCTGCTTAGTCGAAGGACGTTTCCAGGTGGAGCTGGGACCAGCCACCACTTCCTCCCATCCCAAAAGAGCTCTCTAATTTGAGTGTCGCTGTCCGGGGCTTGGGGGCAGTGGTATTGTCACAGATTCGCTTTCGGCCCACCATTAAGATGATGAAATGTCCCCGAAGGTCACCAGGCAACTCTCGACCCCATTTCACTTGTTGCCTATTAATTGTTATTAATATTTCACCAGGCGGCTCGTGTCCTTGCTACACTAAGCGAAAGATTACTCTCTTTTACCAAGGGAATATTAATGTATACTTGTAACTCTGAGTAAAACCTTCACTCACTGGCTTCTCTCAGTGCAGTCTGGTTGTGGTCCTGGCTTGATAATGCTTAATTTGCTGTTTAATTATGCATAGGACATTTCTTTGTGGGCGGCCCGAAGTCTCTTCTAATTACACAGTTGTTTGTTATCTGCCAGAAAACACTGTTTTGGGTCGACGGCTTCTGTTTAAAGCGGCTTAGGATTGTCCATTCCCACTCCCATTTCCCTTTGCTTTGAGTCCCCTATTCCTCTCCAGGTTCACACATAATTTTCCACATCCTTTTCCGTTACACATGCAAACAGCAGCAGAATGACAATTTACCATAGGCAACAACTTAATTTGAGCACATTCCACCCACTCGAGCTGGGGCGGGGGATTACAAATGGACGACAGGCTGTGTGTGGAAGTGTAGCCTGCCTGTAGGATGTCAGGGATCCGAACACGTTCGAAAAACATAAACAGCTTGGGTCCCATTTGTATTTCCCCCCATCTCTGCCTTCCCTCTTCCATCTGCAGAGTTTAGTGAGCCTGGCCTCATAAATTTTAAATTTACTCTCTTGCCGACAAAAGTTTTCGAGGGTGTTGAAAGTGGAAACGGAACAGACCATAAGCCCCAGCATAACAGCAAATGCTCAATTAATTGTTTTTCATTAGAAAAAAAAGAAGTCAATGTTGAATAGAAAAATGTTGAAATAACACAAATCATATGAAGAGGAAAAAGCTGGATCCCTGGGATAGTTATCTTTGCCAGAAAACAAAGTGAAACCTCGTTACTTCCTTAAGACTTAATAAACACTGCGGTTAAGCCTTGGCATAGAAGGGTTTAATATGGATGAACGGCCACTGATTCAGCACTTTCGGACCTCTGACTCACCATATGCTGTTGTGGACCTATTTATCTCTCCACCATTCAACCCGATCCAGAAAATGCCGCATCATTTGCAAAACACAACCGCAGAACTTATTTTTTTGGGCGCACACACATAAATCTCGGCGGTCTATAGAAAATATATTCTCCTTGCATAATGGTAGTGATGTTCCGAGTCGGCGCTTAAAAGCCGTTTAATAAGTCTGGCCACAACAGAGCCGTGACAAATGTACGCGACTGCATTGTGTGTGTATGTGTGTGTGACTCCAAAAAGAGGAGCTGCAGCGGAGCTGGCGGATGCTTCCGGTCAGGGGCTGGCGATTGGGGCCGCCGCCGCTGCATTGGCCATAAATTTTATTGGCCGCCTATTGAAACGTTGACATGGCACAGATATTTTGTCGCATAATTTTTGATAAATTGTTGTAAATACTTTAAAGGACTGCAGGGCGCGCAGTTAAAAGATCGAAAAAAATACTGGAATACAAGGAGACTGGGTTAAATAATGAACTGGTTAAGTTGTAATATTTTTATAGTTTATATCAAGGCAGAAATTATATTCTTGAAATTAGTTCTAGCCTTTCTAAAGTCATTTTTGAAACAAATAACATTTTGTTTTAATAATTCTGTATAATAAATACACAAAAGTTAAGTTAATTTTTATATTTTCATTGAAGAACCTCTTTTAAAATTTATTTATATATTAATTAAGTCACTTTACGAGTGTTTTTTAGGAGTCTTACTTACCTCAACAATGCCAAAAGTCCTTTTTGAAAAAAATAACATTTTGTTTTAATGGTTCTGTATAATAAATACACAACAGTTAATTTATTTTTCATATTTTCATAGAGGAACCTCTTTTAAATATTTATTTTAATATAAATTAAGTCACTTTACGAGTGTTTTTTATGAGTCTTACTTACCTCAACAATGCCAAACTCTAATCAGAAAAAAACTTAAATGCAAAGCGCCAGCAATCGATTGCCTGGCTCAGCCTCAACACCATTAATACATAATACTTAAACTTTTGCCACAAAAACCCATTGAGCACATTCACCTTTTGCCATCCTTTTGGAGTCCATGAAGCCACAAGTTTATTTGCTCATTCAGCTCAATCACAGATCAAATAGCTGGGAAAAAGTGCTGCAGTGAAAATACCTGGCAAACAATTTGAACTACGCTCAACCTTTAAACTGCCGGCAAACGAGGAGCAGATTGCCAGCTGGAGAAGGGAGTGGCGCTGGTGCTCCGGCACACAGAGAGCTCAGGCAGACAATTGCCCCCGAGGAACCGGTGGGAGGAGATGCGGGGGTGCTGGCAGCATAAATTGCTCTGACACGAAGAAGTTGGATTGCCGGGCTAAGGCTAAGCAGCCTCCTCAACCTCCGATCATCCGGGGGCTTCTCCAGGGCTGCTCCTTCGCCTGTGTCTTCTTTGTTTTCCCTGCAAACAATTTGGCAAATCCGGGCCAGAGATTGAACAAAAGAAATGCATATGCATAACTTTGGACCGCGTTCCTTGAGTCCAGCCCTGCCAGAGATGTTGCAGTTACAGTGATTTACGGAATATTAAAAAAAATAATTCCCTTAAATGTGACAAAAGGTAGCAGTTAGAATGTATAATATTCTGGAAAAATAAACATGATTTAATTTGAGTAATTTTCTTATATTATTTACGAATATTTGAGTTGTTTTAAGAATTTTTAGTAGTATTATAATACTATTATGAAAAAACGTGACGTGATGGCGACGAACTGATCTCAGATTCGTGTTCAGCGACCCTAAAAACATATACTCCACTTGGTCTGCACAAAAACTTTTATTTTTTCTTTTTTTTGTGGAGCTGTGTTATTAGCCTGAACTGAAAAAAGACAATCTATGAATTAAATGATATTAAAGAGTTATTTTTTATATTTAATGTTAACGCTGATAGTTATGCAGCTTTTAAATTTATTTTAAAGGTGCATTTATGTGTTTTAAAAAGCTGTTAGCTATGAAATTGTACAAATATTTAGGGTCTGCAGATACGTTTTTCTTCGGTTAAATTCATATGATTTTTATTAAAAGAAAATAATGCATGTCTTAATATAAAAATAAAAATATATATGAAATCCTATCAGTGCTAAGAGCCTTATTATTGAATAAAAAATCTGTAAATATCATATTAGTTACCTTGTTATTGAAATATTAATTTATTATATTATTATCATTGAACCATAAATCAGTAAATATCTGTTTTAGTCATACAAAATAAAATATTTCACTAACAATCCTAGCTATTTTCTTAAATTTAAAGTTTTTCATATTTAAAAAGCTCCCCGAATTTCGCATTTTTAATAAAATCACGTTCGCTGGCACTGCCACTCACTTCCAGCACTGACACTGTCTAAGCCCAGGCTAATGCAGTTTCTTGTGCCCCTTTGATTTCCCAATTGGATTCGCCAAATAACTCACAACTGCCTTCCAGGCACGCAAGGACATGGCAGACGTGGATTGAACGGAAGTGCAAATGTGGCACCCGCATTTAGATAATTTCGGAAATGACTTCGATTCGGCATATTAACTCTCGAACTACAATCAATCTATTTATACCACACACACACACTGGCGGCACAGTCTGGGGCGAATAAATGATTAAAACAACTGTCAGTGTGAGTGACAGGAAACAAAGGCGTTCGGGAGTCAGGCTATGAGCATAAATTACAAAATAAATAACATAAATTTTATTTATTTTCGACATTGTCGTTGCCTGGCACAACAGGCACAACGCCCCGAAAATTATGCAGCGATAACTCGTCGAGGTGTCGTCCTGACAGCCCGCAAATTACAATGAGCAGACTTTAGCCATGTCCTAGTCCCAGTCTGGAATCCTCCAGCTGACTTTCCAATATCGGCTAAGTGCGCCCCACACAGAATGTGTGGCAAATATGGTAGAACATTTGACTGACGGCAGCTGCCTTTGCCTACAAATAAGGCCAATGAACTGTAGGTTTTCGCTTTTGATGGATTTTTGGCAAGAGAAGCCTTTTAGCCATGTTTTCGGATGGTAATTGCAAAGTCTGGGAACTTGTTGAGTGTGTTTCTCAGGATTCTGACTTTCTAGGTAAGCAATTTAATTAAAATATCTACATATTTGTTCTTACTGGATTTTAAACTCGAAGAATCAAGCTTACAGGAATGCAGTAAAAAGTTAATTTAATATTCAATAAAAGGTATATGTTACCACTCCTTTAAGACAGATTTAATTTATAGATTTATGAGCATTTATTGTTCATATACAAATAAGCTTACAAATCATTTGTGTTTAAGTTTAATTGTATTTTTTGTGTGTTGCTAGTGCCTGTATCGAATTAGGCAAACTCCAGTCTTGATTCCTGAATAAATAACCCATAACAAAGCCATTAGCCATTCTCGGTTTAATTTGATTTTGTCCACAAAACTATAGAAACCGTATATAGCAGCCTATCCCATAAATACGTAAATATATGTTGCAATCATTGTGTGCCCAGCAAAAACAATGAACACACCTATGTATATGGGTTTGCCTGTGGGCTTCCCCGCTTCCCCCGCATCCCCCAAGGCTCTTGCGTTGGCATAAACAAGTTAAATCCAATAAAAACATTTTGCTTAGTGAATTTATTTTGTAAACGACCTTGTCAACAGGATGATGAACACGTTTTCCAAATATTTGTATACGACTTATATCTGTGTGAGCAAACACGTGCGTGTTTCAGGGGGTATTGTTGATTTTGTGGCCTTTTGTTGTGCGTCTGTGTGTGTGCTCTAGGTCAGTGCCAAAAGAGAGAGCCTGTCTCGATACAAATTAAAGCAAATTGAGTTATATTTTTACCAAGAATTGAAATTGAAATTGGAATTAATCCCCGGTAATTGCATTTATGGCACAATAAAAACCCCGAAGCACAATATCAGCAACCAAAAACGGCGAACTAAATGCAATTAGCACTCGAGGCGACAAGGACCAAGACAGGACTAGACAGTGAATGGGGCCGGAAAAGTGCGGGAAAGTTGCGCCAAGTGGCTGCCCAGGAGAATGAAGACCGTGACAATGACTCCGGCAAGCGGAGACGTCAGAAAAATGTATAGCAAGCGGGAGCTAATTAAAAAAAATTACGGAAACACAATTCATTTGCAAAGTCCTCTTCAGAACGGTGGCGGCGGCGGCACTGGCAAATTGCAGGAGCTCCCTTTTCAACTTGGAAATGAACAATTTGTAATGCGATAATTTGATAGTCGGTCGACCGCAGGGAAAAAAGCAAAAACATTACGAATGCAATGCTAGGAATATTTTAAACATCAAATACGTATAAATACAAGAGGAAGCTATTTAGGTTTTAAACTACTTACTTAGAAATTAAGCAATCGTTCAATGGCAAAGTCGATTTTTATAGTCGTTTAATATATTTACTGAGAAGGAAATGTTAATAAATTTAATAGAAGATTCTATCTAGGGATAATAGAAAATATTGATATATCTATATTTAATGCAAAGGCCGATACAGGGTTACAAATTATGCAATTATGCAAAATAGATTTATATTTATTTAAAATTCTAAATTAAGCTAAATGTTAATACAATTTGTAGAAGGTTCAATTAATATAATTATATTCATATATCGATACCACATCGATATTTGACAAAAAGGCCGAAAATGGTATCGATATTCTGTTTAATGTATTGGATTCTGCTAAAGAGTTCCTAAACTTAGCTTAAACTATCATTGTTAGAAATAAATATAAAGGAGTTATCCAAAATATAGTTTTAAATATAATCAGTAAAAGTTTAAATAGGGGGATAACATAAGATATCGATATATCGGTACTGCATCGATATTTTACGTAAAGACCAATAAATGGTATCGATATTCTGTTAAAAATAGTGCACTGTGTCAAAGAAGAGCTAAAAAGTTAATAAAATGTATAAAATATAATATAAAATATAATATAAAATGTATCTAAAATGACAGAAAATATGGATATATCGCCACCGCATCGATATTTTTAGGCAAAGGCTGATAAAAGGTGCCAATAATCTGTTTGATATATTGGATTGTCGCAAAGAAGATACCAAACTCTTTCAATGAAGTTTTAAAAATGTTTTCAGTATAATCGGAAAACAAAAAACTACATTTAATTGTTATAAATGTTAATGAAATTTGAATTGAATACCATTTTTGGGTTATTTACCGTTTATATCGATATTTTAACGTTAAATGCAATATCTGCCAATTAAAAAAAAAAATATATATTTCGCTTTAAGATATTTACGATACATCCTCTTGTTATACACCCCTCCCTCCCACTTGTTAACCCTTCTGATCCAGTCCATCATCCCTTTGATAATTCCCCTCACAAGGATATTGGATCCCAATCAATGACAGCGTAACACATTGAATTTTAAGTATTTCGCTATTTATAATGGAATATTAATGGCATGACGCTGCACAAATTAAGTGGCCCTGCAAGTACCACCCGACACTGCATTCCACCAACTGTTGCCACACGTGCCGAAAACAATAAATGTATCGAGTCCAAACAACGTGTAAATTACGCATATTAATTGCATGTTGACTGCTCTGCGGCTCTGTTTGTAATTCGCCAATGATAAATAAATATGGAAAATGAAAAACTGTTTGTGTAGGGCCCCCTCTCACCCAGCACTCCCGGAGCATTGTCCGGTCATATATATGTTTTATTTTACCATATTTAATTAGTTGACACCAAAAGTGAGGGAGGGGACAAATGGCCGAAAGCGTTGACACAGTCGATTATGTTAATAAAGTCAAGATGGGGCTGGGAAGGGGGCTGGCACGTTAAATGCGACTTGACATGGCCGCAACTCCATTTGCAGCTTTACATTTAATTGTTCATTGATGTTTATCGTGGCGTGTAAATGTGCCAGCTCATTGGCTTCGACCCCTTCGATCCACGACCCCTCCCTGCCAATGTACAACCTTGTTTGTTGGCGAACCTCTTTCATCTTTCAACTGTCAAGCGGCTTTATGCCATGGACACGAGTGTGTGTGTGTGTGTGCGTGTGCGTGTGTGTGTGTGTGTGAGTGTGTGTGTGTGTGCATATGTACTTACGCTGCAAGCGTGTTTGTATGCTTTTCATTGGTTTAAGTGCATTTATTTAATTGCAGAACATTTGCGCTGCGTTTAATTCGCATTAATGGGACATGACATTTTAATTGGATTAATTGAGTTTATTAAGTGCAGCCACCCCTCTCTCAGCCCCCTTCCGGCCGGGTGAAAGTGAAAAGCTGATTGAGTTTCTCCGCTCAACCGGTCAGCAGTAGTCACAGATTGGCTTCCAGAGCCAGGCACATCAATCAATGGTTTGCTGTCCAAAAAGGAGTCGGAAAAAGTAAAGGTAAAAATATGAGATCTACAGAATTTCAACCGAAAATATATCTCAATAACTATATACTTATATAAAGCTTCAAAGATATCAACATAACAACAGAAAGCACTATCTGGGAAGCAGATAAATTCATATTTTGGACCCCCAAAGAAAAACCTAACCAAATTCGCATACAACTTGTTCATTATATTCCCCAGCTGGACATAATTCAAACAAAGGCCCACCGCCCTCCCTCCCTCTGAAGTTAAGTTAATAAAATATAAATAAGCATAAATCACGCACACCAAGCCAAACAGGAACATGATTAACAAGGTCATTTAACGGCACTTGTTTTTCCACTCCTACCGCCCCTCCTTGTATGTGGCTCTGGCCCGCGGCCCAGTGGCCATGTTTCGGGCCAGGCCAAAAGGCTTAACCATGGGCCATAAAACGGTTGTCCATACACACACACAAAATTCGATTAGTGTGTTAAGCGCTTTGCCACGCCCCCCAAAAAACATTTCATTCCAGCCCCCAAAAAAGGAGGGAAGGGTAACAACGAATGCCTTTTCCTATAGATATATATTACCCGGGGGAGACATTTGATAATAACTTGCGGCCAAT
>JAEIIU010016643.1:0-15472 GCA_018874675.1 Drosophila baimaii | reverse complement strand
TTTGGCAAATTCAACAACGCGAAAACCGACTTTTGCAACGAGTTTTTGGAAAACGAGCCACTGTGCGACGCGTGCGTCCGGTGCGCAGTTGGCTTTGATCAGGCACTGTGGGGTTAAGCGAGGGGGCGGGCAAAAAAAAGTTTTTCAACTTTGTTTGCATTGAAGTATGTACGTTTATGTGTGTAAAATCAGCCGCCACAACATGAGGAGGTGGCCACAATATCTACCGATTTGTATAAACAATTTGCGCGCCACGGCGCATTTTGCAACATTTCCATATGATTTGGACGAGACATTTGGAGTCCAAGTTATTAGAAATCTGTAACTCTCGACTTGAATATCAGTTAACTGGCCATTATTATTGGCAGACTTTGATGGCTGTGCTCATTGGCTCCATAATAATGGCTAAGCCACCGACTTAATGGGCCGTGGAAGGAAGTGAGGTTTCCGTTTCGGTCGGCCAACAAATTATGCGATAAAATACACATAAATGCGAGGCCCTCAAATGCGTGTACGATATTATATATTGGATTTACTAGATTTTTATGATACCATAAACGAGGCCGAACAGCATATTGAGAATCGGATTTGCGTTAATCATTTGTATAAATTTATTTATTTATTTTAAGTGTTTTTTAATGGTGTGCTTGTCGGTTTGTATTTATTTATGCAAATATAATGACGTCAAATCTGGCGTCCCACCCCACACACAGAAATCGAAACAGTAGCAAGGAAAAAAAATATATAAATCTGATTAGCAACAATACTTGTTGTGCTATATTTCACACTTGATTTGGAAAATTATTTGCATTGTATTTTGACACAGAAAGAGATAGATAGAGAGAGCGGGGATAATTCAAAGAGTAATTGATACAACCGATTTATTTGGTTATTTAGACAAATTGCATTTTGCTGATTGGACATAAATCAGGTAAAGTAACTCCAAGCATACACAGAAATATATGTATATATTTATCTGTTTTATTTTTTTTTTTTTTTGGATGGGCGTGTGCTGAAGTCATAAAGCCAAACAGTGAGATAAAAAAGTCAATTGCATAAAAAACAAAGTTATAGGCAAGGGCGTGGACGCTTTCTGATAATGATAAACGAAAAGTTCCACCAAATGAATTTATAAACAAAATAGAAAACGAGCGGAAAGACACTTGTTTTGGCACTTGTTATATATATTATTTTTTTTTTTCAATTTTTCATTACAATTTTCTTTTGTGAGCACTGAAACTAAAACCGATGGCCTGTTTTTATTTTTTTTTCGTTTTCGATAAACTCCGATATCAGCGCGATTATTTCGATAGGCTTATCGATAAGCCTGGCCGGCTAACGGTGGATGCTCAGGTGGCCAGAGACGCGAACGCGAACACGATTCCGATAGCGATAAGAAGAGGCGGCAAGCAGGAGCAGCAACGTCCGCACATGCTGCCTGCTGGGGATAAACTGGAACTGGATTTCGGAGTTGATAGCAGCGGCGCAATCACAGAGACACCGAGATCCAAAACAGAGACACCACTTGCGGCTGTCCGTTGGTGTGTGTGTGTGTGTGTATGTGTGTGTGTGAGTGGTGTACTGTGTGTGTGCTTCTAACCCGTCCAGAGGCAGCAACAACAACCGAAAGCTTTCAGGCCTCGCGAAGAAATCTGCGCATGAAAATTCGCCACGAGAGAGAGAGTTTCGGATGCGAATGCTCCCCTTGTTTATCGCCAAAGCTTGCCGCACATTTCCCGCTATTTTCTGGCGGAAATTTTTGGCAAAAGCTTGGCCAAGCAGGGAGCTTGAGGTATGGAAAAAGCTAGGGTAAAGTTTTCGGGAAAAGCTATGGCTTTTCGTATGACTTTTGACGGTCTTGTTGTGGAAAATATTGAGAAAGATATGGAATATTTTATTTTAGTTAGGATACTAAACTGTTTTTTATTGTACCTAAAAAATTTTTTAATTTTTTCACAGCTTATTGGTAATATTTAAACCGATTAGCAAAGCTCAAGAGAATTGATAGGCTTTATTTTAACTAGAAAATATTTCTAAAGAATGGTTAGCAATAAACATATAATTTTTCGGTTACAAGCACTAATATTACTGCATGTATTTGTTAATGAAATTTGGTATAAATTCCTGTAAAGCTTCTTATAAACAATATTATAACTTACATTATTTTATATAAATTATTTCTGTTTTAGGCTTTGAATTCTTGACTCGATTATAAATCTAGGAACTTTGTGAAATCAAGAATGTCTTCCATAATTTCCCCCTATTATTCCTACTCTCTAACTCTCTCTCTCTCAGAATCAAGGACTCTCTCTCTGCTTGCCGTTGGCTTCCCCTTCGGACCATTGTTTTCGTCCTCATTTTGTGGCTTTGTTGTTGTTTACGGAGGGGCGCCTTCAACAGGTTGCCACCCACTTTTGGGTGGGCATTTTTCGCTGCTACTGTTCCGGGAGTCAAAACAAAATGAAAAGCATTTTCAACAGGACGACCCTAAGGGCCAAGCACACACACTTGTACATGCATAATCATACACAGATACTTTCGCAAAATAAACCCCTAACGCACACACTCACACTCACGCCCCATTGGGGGGTCGCTCGAGAAATAAAAATATTCACAAAATTCCTTGTTTCCCTTAAGTTGTACAAGTGTTTCAAGCTTCCTTGCCCAGCACTTCTGGTGCTCCTGCTGTTGCTCCTGCTACTCCTGCTACACCTTGTCCCTGCCCGATTCTCTCGCCTTTGTTTAGCATATTATTTGCTTTTCAGGGCTGACTTACCAGGCATCAAAAATAAACAAAGCCCGTCGAAGATTTTAAGTAGCAGAAAGTATCCCAGCGACTTACCTGGAATAAAGCAGATGGAAAAAGGAAAACAGTTAGAAAAAACACTTGTAATGCGATGTGATAATTATGGCAACAGTAACATTATCGAGGATTTTGGTAACGGAATACTTGGGGCATGGAGTGTGGAGTGGTCGTGACTAGAGGGCGGACTCATTAGGGGGCAACCAGGAATGATGAAGCATCATTTCAGGGCATTTGCATTAATTGACGTAGACATGAGATGGCCCCAAGGATATGTGAACACATCGCGTGAACATATCCTATAATTAAAGGGGAGTTTCAGCAGGCCAGAGATACTACACAATGCCGAAGATACTACAATAGGCAAGCTGTAGGGTAGAGATAGCTTTCGTCTACTTAGGAATTGAATATTTATCGATTTATATTTAAGTTTCTGTAAGATTAAATCTTTTTATTCATTTCCCCACAAGCTTGGAAATAAAATAGTTGTATTTAATATATGATATAAACTTGTATCTTATATTACATCTTAATAATAAATACAAAAACTGCTATTTAGAGCATGCCATAATTTTTTCTATACTCCCAACAAGGTTCTTTTGCTTATAAATATTTTAATTTAAATAAAAGTCTAACTCTGTGAGAAATATTCGCTCCTTAACAGGAAATAATAGTCGAAAAAACTTATTTGGCAGAAAATTGCATTGGCCTTAGCTGCATAAAGCGCTTGGCAATCTCCAAAACTTAGCATAGAAACTGACATTTTGAAATACTTCATGATGATTGAATTTAAATAATAATTTGTGGTACATTTTCACACACAGATAACCAAGCCGGGGGACTACATACTAAAAGTTTGATGCATTTCCTAAACTGATCAAGTGCATGATAAATTGCTTTACACACATCAACGGACGCTGTCAAATTTTCTTTACTCTGAAATTCATTTACCAACAGTCTTTGCATTTGCATATGTATGTGTCTGCGTGTGCTCAGAATTGAATTTAAGTTCATGATTTCATCCATTAAATATTTGGCTGCTTGGCTAACTCAATGTTTATGACTCGTAATTAAATTTCAGATATGTGCAGAGCCCGACGAAATGCAATTTACAGCTGCACAAATGTAAATATTGCTCATACGCAACGTTGAGCGCTTGGAATGCCACTGCAATGCTGCTGCTGGTCGTCTTGGCTTCCTACGGTATATGGGCTATATGCGTTGGGGGTACAATTAGGTGTGCAGCAATTAGTAAAGAGCATAGGCATCCTGCCTGGTTCTTGGAACAATTAGCCAAAATGCTAATTGCCAGATGCCAAGACAGGGCGAGTTGGCCCAAAAGTTATGTGCAACCGAGAAGCCCAACTAGATAAGCTCGGACAGGTGAGTTGAGGGCAAAGTTTGCATAAATTTTAGCCAGCACTTTAAGAACTTGATTAATTATTTTACTCTTTCGGTGTTTTCCTGAATAATTATTGGCCGGTGGTGCTTAACTTAGTAATTAAGGTTACATATTTGACTTTAGGTTTGTATTTAAATTAATTATACTTTTTGTATTTATGCACGATTTACCCCAAGCACAATACGTGCTCATGTAGCATTTGAATATCAACGTATATGTCACAAATTAAATTATAGATTGAATTCTTTTATGTATCTTGATCTTGGTTAATCCAATTGACTTCCAACTCACCTCAGGTTTATCCAAAATTTGCCTCGACATAAGCATTCGTCGATTTCCTGATTAATTATGCTATCTAATTCTGGCTTGTTCAACTTTATCAATTGGATTTGGTTCAGACCCGAGACCCGATCGGAGCCTTGTGCTCAGCTTAAGCGCCGCTAGACTTCTGCAGGCTGCCCAGCCATCGAAGTGGTGCGTGTGGTGCGTGTGGTGCTGGTGTTGCATGTAGTGCTTGTGGTGCGTGTTGGCCCGAAAGCTGGTTTGAGGCTTGACCAAAACTGGACAGGCTCGGCCTGGATCGGATCGGATCTTGGCATTGCGTGCCAGGCAAATAAGCTGCGGGCGCCACAGTCCGCCACAGAGCCGTGCACTTAATCACGGCTATTAATAAATCAACAACTAAATCAATAACGAATTCTAATTAAAATTAGAACTAGACAAGCGTCAAATGCGAGGTGCAAAGTCGAAAGAGAAAAAAATAGAAATATAAATACTCCCAGCGTCGCTGCTGCCTGTTCGTTCAAATTTCACACAAATCAGCTTTAAATGTCAAAACGCATGTTGCACAAATGCGTCAAATGCCAAAAGCGGGCCACCGCCAATAAATCATCATGCACAGATTTTTGAGTTGTGCTGCAGCCTGGATACCTCGGCAATCTGTCCCTCGACCCGCTCCCAGCACGAGAGAGTTAAGCGTCGAAAACCTGTTGACAGACATGAAAGCAATTTCTGGTTGCCATCAAACTATTTGTTGGCTGCCCTACGAGGGAATATGGAGGAAATCTAATGGGGGACAGCGCCAAATAATAATTCAATAAAAAGGAAATAAAGATTTTAGAAGAATGAATGATGAATTTACTAAAATTAATACCTCTTCTACTTTAACTTTAATAAAATAATCTATAAACTAAAATTTTTCATTATAAATTCCTTGAATATAAACAAATTTTCATTCCTTACCAAACAATGACAGCGGCTTTTGAGCCACGCAACTGCCGCTAATGCCGCCCCAATCACTTTTATGTAGCGTATCCCATAAACGTACAAATTTAATAAAAGTAATATTTGGATTTTTTTGTTGCTGTTTGTCGCAAGTTTTTTGGACAGCAACAACAACAACAACAAGAGACAAGAGACAAGAGACACTTTGTTTTTCAATTTTTGGTTGCATTAATTATCGCCTTGCCATGAAATATGCGCGCCACGCATGCGCAGATCGCCGCGGAAGGATGGGGCATGGATCGGGGCTCGGTGTATCGGTGCCTCTATTTGGGCTGGGAGGGTGCGAGGAGTGTCCGATCTGAAATCGTTCAAGTTTTATGGCCAGGCGGCGCGCGTGTGTGCGAGGGTGAAGGGGTGAAGCCAGGGGGCCAGCCTTAACCGACCACCGACTGCTTGACTGACTGACTGCCTGAGTGACTGTTTACCTGGGCGCCAATTAAATTTAATTCAATAAGCCGCAACCGATCAGCGGGCGATACAAATTGTGGATCGCCGCAACTTTCGATGTTTTGCCTAATTAGCTGCAGCAGCAGCAGCAGCAGCAGCAGCAACAGCAGCAGCAGCAGCAGCGGCGGTAGTGCCAGAATCACCTCTGCGGCGTTGCCATATATCTAAAGTCGAAAGAAACGATCACTTGACAGCACTTGACAGCAGGTTAACGGTTTTTAGGTTTTCCTTATCGCCAGATTGTCAACGGGCGGTTAAATACCGTTCAAATGGGTTTTTTTTTTCTTGTGTGCCTTTCCGTTTAAAAAGGTGCGCCGCAGCATGGGAGTGTTGGTACCGGGATATCAGTTACTGCTAGCCTGAATCTTAAATTCCATTGCGTATTCAATTTACTTTAAATTTACTTACTATACTTTACTTTGTACTATATATTTAGCCAACAACAAAAAAGGGAGCTCAAAATCGCATCGCATATCGTAAAAGTTAATATATCGAAATTTTAAATATCGAAAAAAATCGATTATATCGATATAATCGCAAAAAAAAATTAGAATAATGTTATTTATATTAATAAGATTTATGATAATCACTTCCTATTTATGTTTAAACTAAGTTTGGGTTCTTTTTGGCAATAGATAACTTATGCGACTAAACAACTGTTATATCAAACATAATATTCATTTATCGCAAATATATCGCCACCCTAAATTATCGATTAATATATACATATATACCATCAAATATTGATACACTTTAAGTTTAACATATTTAATTTATACATTGATCATTGATGATCAACCAAATTAATGGTTATTAAATGTAGTGTTTAGCTATAGAAGAACTCAATAATCAGGTAACAGAACAGAACATACACTAAAAGCTTTTCTTTTTTTTAATCTTAATGAAGTTCAGCCATGTCTTTTTCGTGGTTAAATTTTGGTGTTTATTATTATTATTATTATTATTTAATTATTTGATTTTACCAAGGCCAAGCTTTACTGTCAACCAGTTAGTGCCATCTGTTGGCCACAAAACTAGCCAAGGCACAACCAGCTTTCCCAGCAGCTTTCGGCCAAAGCCTTTACAGTGGTGAAAAGCTTCCCTTAGCCAGATAAAGAGAGAGACACTAAGTTGTCAACTTGTAGAGCGTCGTCCACTAAGAGCTTTGAACTGGCCAACACTCTTCCCTCTTCTCTTCTCTTAACTTAACCAAGTTAACTTGCTCTCTTAGCCCGTCGCATTGATAACGATAAGAACACCCCCACCCTCCGCAGATTTCATAAACGAGGCAGAAACAAGGAAATCTCATCATCTAACCCGTCTTAATTGCCGTCATTATGTGAGCGCTGACCAAAATTGATATTCTAATGCTCGTAAAAATGTTTCAATTTCGCTTTCGGCCAAATTAAGCCACAAAACGAAGGGGGGACGAACTAGGGATAGAGTCGCTGGGCGGAAGGACGGTGATAAGTATATAGTAAATCATAAACGGTTGGATGGTTCGGTCTGTTGGCGCTGCCAAGTGTCGCCTGGGCCACATGACAACGGGTTTTTGCGGTCGTGTGGCATCATCAACGCCTTCCACGCCATGCCATACCATCGCCAGCGCCATCCCCATTCTGACACCCTTGTTGTATCTCCTATCTCGTCTTTGCATTGCCATTGTGCAAATATTTGCATATTTAAGTTGTTGCTGGTGTTGTGCTGGCGAGGCTGCCGCAAAAACTCATAAGCGCATTTTAGTGCCCTCCATGTGGATCGCTGTGTGTGTGTGTGTGTGTAAGCCTGTGTGTGTGTGTGAGTGTTTGCCAGGTCCTTGCACACAATGCCCGCTGTGTGTATGCGTATACATCTTGCCGGATTCTTGGGCTCACTCCACGACGCTCCTGCTCGTTCTCTTCCTCCTCCTGCCTCTTCCGGCGAAGGTCAAGCGCTGGCATTATGAAGCTGACACCTAATCCTTTGGCAGGAGGAGCGACAGGGCTTGATTGTTTAATTATGTCAGGTGCTAAAAATGCCATTATCGTCGGTTAAGACATTCAAGCGGTTCTTCTCCTTCTCTCTTACAAATTGTCGTACCACAGTGCGTATGCTTAACCCCTTGATTAGCTGGGGACGATGATGCATCGAGTCGCGGCTCTTGAAGGATGTCAGAGGGAAAATGGCAGCCAACTAAATATTTGTACTCAAGAAAGGTTACTTTATCCATAGTTTGGAAAGTTAAGATATTAAAATTATTAATTAGGCGGAAAGTGCCTTAAATGGTTTATAAACAATATTTTGTTGAGCTTTAAATTAAGAATAAATAGAGAATTTAAAAGTATCTTTCTTTCTAACTAAGTTAGGTTTTCATTCAACCTTTTGTGGAACTTAAAATTCCGTATATTCCAAGCTGTATAGTTATAACAACAAGTTTTTAATGGGTTAAAAACATTCGCACCACACTGCGTATGCTTAACACGAATACACGACTTGCATTTAAAGCAGATACAATGTCTTGCTCTCGTAACTCTCCGGCCTGCCAGAGCTTAATTAATTTAAATTGTGCGGGGAACTGGAGGTGTAGGAAAAACAACAGGGTCCTTCAGCGGTGCCTTCGTGTTGCCTCAGCTGCAATCTGTTTCACTTAGTTTGTTGTCTGTTGTTTTTTCGCCACCCCAGCCACCCTTATTTGCAGCTGGCGTAATGCACTTTTAATGCACCAGACCCCAAAAATCCAACCAAATCCTCGCTCTTGTGCAACCCTTTAAGAGATTTCCTTTGCTCAGGAGTTAAAGTAGTAGCAGGAGCTCCCTTATTTAACCCGCAGGATGCCTCTTAATCTTGATTCTAATTTCCCTTCTTCGCTGCTGCTGCTGCTGGTGCTGGCCCATTGTTGTCTCAACTCTCCAGATTGGGCTCTAATGATTTGACTAATTGACTACGTGTAATTACGCAGCCGGAGGAAGAAGAGACAGCAAGAGGATTCCAACGAACAGAACAGAGAGGGAGTTTTTAAGCCAAATTAGATGCTTTGTTTGCGACACTGAACAGTAGGTGGCATTGTGGATTCAAATGGCATTGTGGCCACTGGCAGATGTTGCAGCAAACTGGTGAGTCCTGTTGAGTTGCATTTTGATTTTGCCATTCACTCACACTAAGCTCTACTTATTTACCTCTTGCAGCTCTTTGTTGTTTACCTTATGCAGCTGCCAGGGAGAATTCAAATGCAGTTCCAGAGGAAAAAATAACAAGGAGGAAAAATACAAATACAAAAGCCATAGAAACATAAACAGAAAGGAAGCTAAGGATATTTCTATGCCCAATGCCTGCCAAGACCTTGTAATTGAAGTTGAAGACTGACTGTATATATATGTATATATCTCTCTCAGTTTAATGCTTTAACTTTTTCATAATCAAGTTTTTACCTGTGTTCAGCCCACCTCCCTTATCCCCACTTATCCAAAGAATATCTCGCCAACACGAAGAGAAATGCAAATAATGTGTGGGCTTTCAGACAGACAGACAGGCCCTCCTCATTCTATTCCATTTTGATTCATTGCGCTTCACTTCATCCTGAATTAAACAAATTGCATGCAATATAATTTAAAGCGTCCTATACATTAATGTCGAGTGCCACACACAAATGCAGCTGTGTACTGGGGACCACCGTCGGAGTTAAGTAATGAACAAGGCCAACAACACTCGCATCAATCACATTTACAGTTCATTAATAAGCGCCGACATAATTCTGATGTACGACAAAGCATTTAACATAGGCCCCGGCGCGAAACCCACAGGCCAAGAAATGAAAGACGAGCCCGTGAAGATGACAGGGGACCTGAGGTACTCCAAAAATACAGACACTCACAAAAAATATGCCCTAATAATAAATAACTTCTTCAGTAAAGTGTTAGATAAATATTAAACAGCTTCCTCCTTGGCTTAAAGTTAACTTTCACATGGCATGCCAATTCCTATATTAATTATTTTAAATCAAATTTAAAAGATATCCATATAAAGTTCTTATAACTCCTTTTCTCTCCGAGTGTTTATGATATCCTCACATTGAAATCCACACTTATGGTTAGAATTTTCGTTAATTTTAAATCAGCGTTGACAGCGGATTCAGTAAATGAATTATACAGAAGCTGGCGGAAGACCCACTTAGGATTAGCATTGGTTGGGTTGAATCGAACCAGAGAAAGAAAGAAAGAAGGGGCACTGGTGAAAGGATCCCCCACTCAAGGCTAATTCATAATTTACGGAATAATGGGAAAACGCTGCGTAATTGTTGTTGCTGCCGCTGCTGCTGCCGCCTGTGATATCAGAAGGCAAGAGCGGAACTGCCGGAAACAGGAAATAGCATGACGGGCGCGTTGAGAAAATGGAAAATGGTTGGGCGGGGGGGAGGAAAATGACAACAAAAGCGGTTAGTTTCCATCGTCGCATCTCCGGGATGCCAAATGAGCCAAAGTCGACAACTGAAAACTGAAAAACAGCTGTTACAATTTAATGCCCCAACTGCGACCGCAAGACACAACATTTTTAAGGGATTTTCAACATAATGGATTCTGTTTTCACGCGTACTTCCCCCGGCCAATGAATGATAACAAAGGCTTCCGAAAGAGAGCAGCGAAAAAAGAGAGGAGTTTCTTAAGAATTCATGAAGGAAAAACTTCCAATAAATTAATAAGTTCTATATATATAGCCTTGAAGAATAAACTGTTTAAAAAGGACCCACATATTAACCCACAATAAAAGTGGCTGAAACCCTCTTTAACCCCACACCTATTAGCCTTCTCTTATGTAAAGTCTGTGTCTAATATGTTTCCCGCAAGCTAGATACGGAGAATTAAAATTTTCCACATTCTCAAGATTGTAAATTTCCAATCGCTTTGATTTATTGTTGTCTCTCCTCCATTTGGTTTTTTCTTTTTTTTTTTGCTTTTGGGCTTTCTTGTCGCCTTCGCTCCGGTCTCGGCCCATTGAGGCGTCATGCTAATCCATCTCAAGTGTCAATTCGTGCGTACGAACGAAGTCAGTCAGCGATTCATTCGACCTGCTGATTGAGCACTTTTTCGGCAGCTCCTCGAAGGCTGCCTTTGTTCGGGTTCTTTGCTTTCTCTTCTGCTTATTTTTTTCCCTGCCTTGTCTTTCGAGCGGAAAATGCTAATAAATAATGCATGCGTCCTTGTGTATTTTGTCTGTCTGAGGGTTAATGTGCTGTCAATGGTTCCAGCTCCACGACAGAGCCCCCTCCTCCGGGACAACAATGCAATTGATTTTGCCACGCCTTCGATGGAGGAATCCTGCTATGTAAATGTCGCTGTCAACATGCAGAGAATCCTCAGTCCTGAGTACTGAGTACTCCCTGCCAAGATAAACATCTGATAAGTGGCCCGGACCCGGGCCTGGCCAGCAACACACACACAGAGAGAGAGAATCGGGGCTCGTTCAGAGTGATTTAGTGCCTGTGGTCAAGTGGGCCATGATTGACTCGGCTGCATTAAGGGCCGAAAGCTAAAGACATATGCTCGGTGGAGGCAGGCAGGACTAGGGCCAGGAATTTGGAGAATCTCGTAATGAAAACTCTTCGGGGGGGAAACCATCACAAAGAGGGAGTGTACTTTATGTCTGCTTCTATTTCATCAACCATAATACAATTTGTTTGTTAAAATCCGGTTTCCCCTTTGTTTAATGCCATTTAAGTTTCAGCTTTATGCGAAATCATTTATTTACTAGCATCTTTCCACACTTCAATAATTCTTCTTGTGGAACAATAACTGAGCACTAAGCACTGGGAATTGCTTTTGAAATTCTAAACCTGAACTCAAGTTGCCTTTTGATAATTTAATCTCTCTCACAAATTATAAATAATTGAATGGACTTTGCCATAAATTTGTTTGCAAAATTGCTCCACACACACAAAGTAAACATTTTCTAGAATAACATTTCTAAAGGTAATACAAATCTTATAAAGGTTTATATTTCAGCTGAAGTGCAATACTGTTTACATACTGAATAATTATACATGGTTTTGGTTTAGTGGCTTAAAATGTATTTCTTGCTGTAAAAAGAAGCACACTTTAAGGAGAAGGACTCACATAAAACCCTAACCCTTTCCCATATCAAGATTTGAATGCTACCAGTGCCTGGCAAATATACGTCCTGTAAGTCGTGTGCCGCACAGAAATTGGTCCTCAATGGCACATAAAAATAATTCGCGTTGTAGACATTTTGCCAGCACAAGAGAGAGAGAAACCCAAAAACAACAAGAAAAACAAAAAAAATACAAAAAACACCTCGGTGGAGGCCCACTTCCTTTGCCGCAGGGATGAGGACATCACGCATACGCACTGGTGACGGGCAGACAGCCATAATGAGATGTCAGCGCCGACTATCAAGTGGCTTCAGTGGTGAGCACTGCTGGTGCTGCTGCTGCTGCTTGGACCCAAGCGACCTGTTTCAAGTGCTGTCCAAGCCAGGACGAGAACGAGAGCGAGGACTAAGGCTGCGACGGAGGTGGAGTGGGCACAGAAAAGGGGGAGGAAACCGGCCGTAGGACGATTTCCATGCAAACAAGCGTCGACGTGCTCAACATTTTTTAAGCCATAATGAGCAGCAACAACGACGAATGCCGGGGCGTGACTCTTGAGGAGAACTGCACACGCATAAATCGTATCCTGGACCAAGGATCCCCCGGCGACTGCCGACTAATTTTTAGCCCCGGCAAACCGTCCTTAATGATGACAAATGCGCGTGTCGTCCCCTCGCCTGCCTGCCACATCTTGTTTTCCCCCCCGGCAGCTAGCAGCATCATGACAATGATGATTGCGACTTACGACAAAGGAGTTGTGCCAAAAGGATAATGCTTAAATAAATTGCCCGACATTTCCCTAGCTTAGACACACACACACACAGAGAGAGAAAGAGAAGAAATGTTATTGAAATTGTAAATTATGTCAAGGACACGAATGCCAAGCTAAAATCCCCCTAAGCTTAGCTCCTCCTCCCTTAATGAGATGTCTCTGGGTCCCAGGGGAATCCTGCTGCTGGACGACAGATGACAGTTAAAGAGTAAAAGTCATTGGCGAACTGAGCTGGCGGCAAACTTAGCGGGAATTACCAAAAGTACAGTAATTGACAGGCGTAAAAGTTTTAGTCAAAAAAAAAAAGAAAGCGAAAAGCGAAAAGTTTTGATTGCCTTCGCTTTGCTACTTAATGAGCAAGTTCGTTGACATTGTGGGGAGAGAGAGCGAGTAACTTGCCAGACCGCGACGTTGTTTAATAATTAAAAAAATAAAGCCGCAATTTGTGCGCTACAGTTGGGTCATTTGCATGCTTATCCAAGGACATAAATCAGGCTAATGCAGGGACTGCAGGCAGACATGCGATGTGGTCGAGGGAGGGTAAGTTGGGCAATACTAGAAGAAGTTGGTAACTATAACCACATTAAAACCAAGTAATATTGCTCTTTGTCAGCAAAGTTTGTGGTTATTAAAGTAGACATTGCGTTGATAGTACCCCTTGATGTCCAGAAATGGACCAATTAAGCTGCTCATCACTCGATGGCCGGATACAGCAAACTGTCCACCAATGCCAACATCCCTGGCATATACATTCACCAGGTGCTTGGCACAATCTAGGAAACCGCACGGCAACGCCCTCCCCGGTGCATCCTTCCTGCGATTGCCAACTCGCAACACCAACATCAACACAACGCCAATGCAACAACAGCAACATCAACAGTTGCCACAATGACAGGGCTAAGAAGCAACAATTGCTGGCCAATTGTATGGCTGCGTTGGCAATCGAAAAGCCGAGCTGCTGGCAGGTGGGGTGGGAGTGGGAGTGAGGAATATCCTGAGAGAACGCTATCCTGTTTCCGCCATCAGCCCCCCTTTGCAATCACAAATGCTAATCCCATTGCAGGCACAGCACCGCTGGCAAAGAATTCGAGCCAAAGGTGAGCCAGGCGAGCCAGTGAGCGAGCGGATTCTGCTTTGGATTTCGAATTTCATATTTCGATTTTATGCAGAGACACACACACAGATACAGATACAGCTACAGACAGAGAGGAAGGACATGGCTGGGATACTGCCACAGACACATAAATCAATATTTGCCGAGGGGAATATTTAAAGGCAATTGCCCGGCACTTTGCCACTTTGTTGCACTTTCAATCTGTGGAGCCTAGCCTGAAAATGGTCTAAATTGAATTGCCGGCAAGGAGATGCTGCCGATACCAGATACCAGAAAGGATAACCACCACATATGCACACCGGGGCGGCTGCAATCGATTTTTTCCTGAGAAAAAAAGGAACATTTTAATGCGATTAAAGGAGCCTTTAAAGCTGGCACAAATTATAATTGATTGCCAAGCACTTAGGAAATGAGTTATGCTTTTATTTAATTAATTTCAATGCGATAAAAATGGAGAGTAAATATTTGATTTGTGGAAAAATAAATAAATATATAAATGCTCTGCTAGTTAGATTAATTTCTACAGACATTCTAATACACATTTTGAACATGTTGTACTGTTTCTCTCTTCGGAAATCCTTTCACACAATATACTTTAGCTTTGACACTCCTTTTATTTCAAAGATTCGATTAAAACTTCTCCATGAAACTCATCTAAAGAGCATTCCAACTTCACTCAGCTGCCCCGTAGGAACTCCTCTTATTTTCCCATATTTTTTCTTTTGCTCATTTCTCTGTGTTCCCTTTTGCTGAATTGGCATGCAATATAAAAGTTTTATTAAGGACCATGGCCTGTAAAGCTGCCAGCTGCAATCCCAGTGTTATGTTGGACCCACCCACAGGTCACAGTAACACCCGCAGTCGCAGTCACAGTCACAGTAACAGTAACAGTAAGGGAATGTGACAGCTTGTGCCCAGCTGGGGCTACGTGAGAAATGCAGAGATCTCGCTCGCTCGCCCCGCACTCATCTCTTAAATCACAGCCTGTCCCACTTGACTTTACGAGAAGTGGCGAGCGGGGCAGCGGGAGGGTAACTTTATGTATTAATGCACTTAAAAGTCCTGGGCACGAGTCCTGACTGGGGCTGGGGCTGGGACTGGGGAGAGCGATGTAAGAGAGTGTTAAAGAGCTGCCAGGTACTTGCCAGCAATTCACCTGACGCACGGGGGAATACGTATACACGTAGCTCGCCTTTAAGCTTTATTGGGTTAATTCTAAAGCGACCGCCGTGAAAGCAGGAAACAGCAATCACACTGCGAAAAAGTTGGGTTGGGTATATGTAAGTCTCAAGAAAAATATTGAAATGTGTAAAGATTGCGGAGATTTTTTGCATTGCATTTAATTTTGAGATATATAAAATGAAGAATAACTATTTAAAAATAAATTCATGATTATCTTGTTCTTGGAAATAAAATATTTTAATTTAATTGAGCAATTTAATATATATATATATAATAGATCAGTGAGTTTTAAAGCCCTTTGATAAGGTTTATTGCTGTTAAGAAAATAGTGTTTTTATACCCTTGCAGGGTATTATAATTTTAGTCAGAAGTTTGCAACGCAGTGAAGG
>JAEIIU010016562.1:0-24088 GCA_018874675.1 Drosophila baimaii | reverse complement strand
GATGACTCCTTCACCGCGTTGCAAACATCATGGCAAAACTATAATACCCTCTGCAAGGGTATAAAAATATCAAAAAACGTATAAAATATTTAGAAAACTTAAGTTTTACAATTGAAACAAAATATTTCCTAGAGTTTTGTTATTAAGAATTGGCAAGTCTCAAAGAAAATTATAAAAAAATATTTAACTCTAAGTTCTTAAAAATACAAACAAAATATAAACATTAAGACCCCTTTTAATTTAATTTTCTTTGATTTATGTTTCCTTTACTCTCGCTTTCTTGGCTGCGCAGAGCCAATCCCCCCCGCCCGACAAGAACTTGCCAAGTGAACTGCCTTGCAACGAGAGTAAAAGTGATTGGGAAAAACTTTTGCTTTTGTTACCTGCTTCGATGGCGATCTCTGCACTCTCTCTCGCGCGCGCCCTCTCTCTCTCCCCTGGCTTGCTCTCTTGTGGCGCTCATCCACAGGTAGTTGCTGTAAAGGCAGCGCAGTAACGGCGACGTCGTCGTCGTCATTTTCGGGGGGCTTTCGGTGGCGACCGCGACTGCGCGTGTGTGTGCGCGTGTGCTTGTGCTTGTGTTACATGCGGCGCTGCCTTCTCATTTTCTTTCTGTTTTCTGCCTTTTTTTCTTCGGCGCGCTCTGCCCGCTGCTCGCTGCTCGCTGCTGGCTGCGCCAAAGACTTTTGCGTTTGCGTTCGCCTTTTGTCACAGTTGTAATTCACCAATTGTGAGCGACGGACGCGACGCGCTCAGCTCCTCCGACTCCACGGAATCCGAATCCCAAACCGAAAAAAAGCTCGCTCTGCTAACGGTTCTTCAGCAGCAGGAGGAGCTTCTCAGCTTCTAATACCAAACGGTCGTGTCGGTATAAAATCTGTTGCATCATTGCTGCGCCACTTCAGTCGTTCGAACGCGTGCGGCCCGAGAAGTGCAGTGTCCAACAACCACAACCACAACAACAACAACAACCAATAACAACACCTTTGGAATAATAACAACAATAAATTAATAACAAAAAAAGCAAGCCCCGAAAAAAAGTTTAACAATAATCATGTCCGGCTGCAGTGCTCCTCCAAAGGGCAGCCTAAAATGAAGCTTAAAGTGTTTAAAAAATAAAAAGTAAACCCACAAAAAAGAAAGCAAACATTAACCAAGAAATTGGCAATGCTTTAGGCCAAAACTCTGAGTTTAAAAATTAAAAAAAACACACAAAATTCGTTAAAAGAAAAGCAGCCAAAATTAGCGCGCTACAAGGAATCAAGATTTTACCCTCTTTTTCGCATTTGAAAATGCTGAACATGGAGTCGCCGCAGATGTACGCCGATGCCGTCCAGACATTGGCCCAGCTGGACCTCAAGAAGGAGCCGCCGCTGCAGCAGGCGACCATAGGCCAGATCACACTGACGGCCATGTCCACAGCCCAGCAGCAGCAGCAGCAACAGCAGCAGCAGCAGCAGCAAACGCAGCAACAGCAGCAGCAACAACAACAGCATCAGCAGCAGCAGCAGCAGCAACACCAACAGCAGCAGCAGCAGCAGCAGCAACCTCAGCAGGCCACGGATGCCAACAACAACACGCCGCAGGATGCTGCCCTGCTGGTGAAGCAGCAAATGCATCAGATGCAACAAGTGGCCGCCGCCAACAACAGCAACCTGCTGCAGAAGCAGATGCTGCAACAGTACACCACACAGACGGACCTCGACGAGCTGACCACCCAGGAGATCACCCTGGACTTGCAGCACCTGATCGACGATCAGTTCCGGGACACCGAGACCCTGGGCATCTTCAGTGACATGGTGACCAGTCCCGGTGGACTCTCGGCCACGCTGCCGCCCAGCGGGATGGTCAGTGCGGCGGCCAAGGTCCTGCAGCAGCAGACGTTGCGCAATCAACATGGCTATGGCGGAGGTGGCAGAGCAGGAGGCGGGGCGGGAGGAGCACTGGCCTACATGCCGCAACCAGTGCATGCAACATATAACAACTCCAGCGATGAGAACAGCTCCGTGGGCTCCGATTCCAGCACAATCAAGGAGGAGCCCATAGACCCCGAGTACAGGAGGCACCTCCAGGAGGCGGCCAACCAGCAGGCTGCGTTTATGGGCAACGGCGGGGGACTCTACAATGGCTACTCCACGGCGGGCAATGGGCTGTCCAATGGCGGAGGCAATCCCCTGAATGGCAACACCACGCCCAGCAGTAACGGGAGCAACGGGAGCACTGGCAGCAGCAATGGCAGCCAGTTCACCAACCTGACCACGGCCAATGTCCTGGCGCATCACAATCTGCCCCATTTGGCGGCGGCGGCGGGGGCCCACAACCTGCTGAAGCAGCACAGTAAGCTGCAGCAGCAGCACGCCCAGCACCATGGGCAGCAGCAGCATCAGCATCACCGGAAGCACAGCAACAAGCACGTGGACAAGGGCACGGAGGAGTACCGGCGACGAAGGGAGCGGAACAACATCGCGGTGCGCAAGAGCCGCGAGAAGGCCAAGGTGCGGTCGCGGGAGGTGGAGGAGCGGGTGAAGAGCCTGCTCAAGGAGAAGGACGCCCTCATCCGGCAGCTCAGCGAGATGACCAACGAGCTGCAGCTGCACAAGCAGATCTACATGCAGCTGATGAACCATGCCAATCCCGAAGTGAGTCGCGTCTGCCGCAGCTTCCTCAACACCAACGAGCATGCGCTGTAGCAGCGCCGCTAGAAGCGGCTGCGAAGGCAGATACGGATACAGATACAAATGCAGAGACAGAGATCCGCCGGATGCGTGAGAGAGAGTGCATGAGAGGGTGTGTGTGCGAGTGTGTGTGGGTGCGAGTGTGTGTCCTGGATGGACTCTGCTAAATCAAAGATTCAAAATGCTGTGTGGGTAGCTCGTAAGAACCATTTTCCTTTGCTATTTTCATCGCCTTTTACTCGTAACATCCTTGTACATTTTCTTCTACTCCCCCTCAACCCCCTCTACGCCCCCTCTACGCCCCCCTTGTTATCATTGTAAAGCATATTTTTGTACTTAATTCTTAACGACTGTAACATATATTTCGCACATTTTTTATACACATAATCGTATGCATATAATATCTTTATCATAAAGTTAAGCCAAAGAAAAATGTTAAAAATATTTATGTAAAAAAAAAGAGAAAACACAGGCAGGAAAGAAAACAGAAAATACAAAAAATCTAAAGTTATTTATACCACAAAAGAAAACTAAGAAAAGAAAAGAAAACAAAAAAAAAAAACCAACAAAAACAAAAAGTATCTAAATAAAATTTGTACATTTCTTGAATGGTGTGTGTGCCGCTTTGCGCTATGCTTCATGCCACGCCCACTCCCAGCCTCAGTCCCTGCTTTAAACAAAAAAAAAACAACAACAAAACAAAACAAACACAGAACCAATCTAGCAAATCTTTAGTTTGTAAGCCGATCACCCCCCCATGGAACATCGAGTAACCGCTTTACCTGCACCCTCGAAGGAATGCCACCCCCCCAGGGAGCCCGCTGCACTGCACCAGGGTCCTGCTGCCCCCCAAAAAAGGGCGGCAATTCGCTTTCCCGAGAGCGTAGAAGATATGAATGCTATTAATTTGTAAGGCCAACGCAATGTTCTCATTTTAATTTATATATTCGTAAATTAAATATACACAAACCACAAAGAAAACTGTAAAGCAAATCTAAATAAATTAAATAAAAGAAGTCAAAAAATGTTTATTTTTCTTATTTGATATATCTTTTCTTTCAGCTTAGAATTTAGTTTCAGCTTATTTTAGCTTTAAAAATAATTCAAATCCTTCAGATTTATATTTCAAAAGGCTTTAAGTCACTCAAAATATTCAGTTAAATAGATAAATGCCATAAAACTGTCAATATTAAAAGAAATGCTTTAAAAATGATATATAACTTCTAAAAACATTAATTTTCCTTCATTTTAAATATTTAAATAAATGTAAACTAGTTTTGAAAGGGTATTTATTTTTATTTAAGCCCAGAAATTATATATTTCATATTTACATTGTTATATTTTGTGGCAATTCTCTAAGTTAATTCTTAATTTAATTATATTTCCTCCTATAAACACCGCTTTATCTTCCCCTCTTGTGCTAAATTTTAATTCTCACACATTACCAACAATTGATAATTAGTTTGGGGCCCAATGAGAAGTGAAAAGCCCTGCCAAAAAATGTCTAATAAAATGTCTGCCATATTTAGGCGACATAAACACACGATCTTCGAGCAGAAAAAAGACCAAAGACCAGAGAAAGAGACGCCCTGCTGTCGCCCAGAGAGACAGAGAGAGGGGTGCTGACGGCTTCTGGGCCATCTTCTCAAGCGACAAATAAGACACGGCAATGCATTTTGGGGCTGCCAGGCGCGACAGCTGAGACACACGGGAGCCGGCAGAGAAAAGGGGCTGCTGCTGCTGCTGCTGCGATACAGGGAAAGGAAAAGGGAGGGGCAGACCAAGGGACCATGTGCAGACCCCCAGACAATTGCAAGGCGGCCGTGTTGACACGATTTGACAGTAAGACAAACCCGAAACGAAAAGCAAATTTATAAACGACAAAAGCAAAAAAAAAAAGAATTAATGCAACTCGGAAAAAGCAGACAAATTAACGCGCCAGAGAAAGCCCAAACAAAGACAAGAGGGGGAAAACGCACTGCGACTGCCACTGCCACTGCCCCATTGCCGACCTGGGGCAGATAATCACTTACAGAAATTTTGGGCTCGGGCTAAGCCCTTTTCGGAAACCCAAGGCAATGGCTAAAACTTTCTTTCCCTTCAGTCTCGTATATCTGTATCTGTATCTGCGGCTGCTGCTGCTGCTGCGTGCGCCCAATTTGTCTAGCTGCATTGTTGAGTACTTTGATTGATGAAAGCTAATTGCGCATGCACTCTACCTGAAACCAAAGAAGAAAAAAAAAGTGAAAATGCCCCGGACTTGTGGGTGTCCACCAAAAGAAAGAGCCTTCAATTTAAAGCCCGACTTTGATAAGGGTTCTAAGCGGCTTAAGGAGAAAGTTGCGGCCCCCTCACCCTCCCTAGCTAATGCAGCATCGAGTGTGCAAGATGCAAAGATTCAAAGATGCATCTGGGTTTTGGCAAGCGAACAAAAATTGCCGCACAATTACTGTTCAACTAAGCGCCAAGCGAACGCGGCGGCCACGAGGCGTATGAGTTATGAGCGGCGGCAGCGAAAAGTGATAAATTCGCATTCAGCGGTGAGAAGATGGGGCGGCGGCGTACATGTACATGTGCAATATGGCAGCGCCTTTTTCTTACCTGTCTTACCTGCGCGACAAGCTGATAAATGTTAATTGCCCTAATGAAAGGGGCGGGGCTGAGATGTTGACAGGATTTTGAATTGGGAAGGAAACAAATTGGAGGGGAATTAATAGGGATCGAAAGGGATTTTAAGGGATAAAAAACTTGGTTAAGAGTATCTTAGTAAAGTAGAATAAAAGAATAAATGCGAAACATAAGTATTAAAAGATTTATTAGGAAGTAAGTCACTATTTTATAAGTAAATTTGAGTTTTAAAGTGTTTACAAATTATTTACAAATTCCCATTCAACCTTACAATGAGAATATTCAAATAAATTACTTTTTGAAAGCTTTTCAAAAATGTTTGGAGCTCATATGATTTTTCTAGACAATATAAGGGATATTTTATGATAAAAATAATAACATTTGTACTTACATATGACTTTTCTAGACTATATTATTATAATTTGATTGAGCTTTTAATATTTGCAGATATTTAAAATATTTACAGAAGTAATTTAGACTAAGAAGTAGAAGGTAAGGTTTTAAAATAGTTACAAATCAGAAAATAAAGGAAAGAGAATAAAGTAAGCACAGTAAGTAAGTACATTAAAAATTTAAGATACGCTGCTCTGGAGACTTAAGTTTTTAAGTAAAATATTTTTAAAGGGCTTGACAACATGAAGATTCATATTAGCACTTTATACTAAAAAGTATAACCACTTAACATCAAGTCTCTAAATAGTCTTAGTACTCATTCAAAGATAAAAGATGGACCCTTTCGATCACCGTCACTTTCAGTTTTCCAAGCCCCCATATTGAGGTGAACGGATCTAAATGCAGATCCCTCCGATGCCCCGAACCCGATTCAGTTGTCATCCAATCCATCTTTCACACTTCAGTTCCACTTTGTCCGCTCCGCATTGTTGTGCCTCCGCGGCGGCGCCGTCATCTGGCTCTTCATCTTGGAGCTGCTTTTTAGCTGCAGCAACTATGGAAACCATAACGGAAAAAAGTGGGTTACTTCATTTTTATTTTCATGCCCCAACACGGCGAAAGAGATGGCGAGAAAGAGAGAGAGAGAGGAGAGACCAACTTTACATCTATCTATCTATCTTTATTTTTGTTTCTTTTTAGCACAGATTGAGTAATAGTTAGTTGTTGTGTGTTGTTGTTGGCTTATATTTTAAAGCCAGGCCTCGTTCCCTCTCTTTTGCGCTGGTATTCGTTAGCGAGTTCGCCTGGCAACGGCGATCGTGCGGCCAACTCGGTTTCACTTTCTATGCCGACTTGGAGTTGGCGATGGAGAGCCGGAGCCGGAGACGGAGACGCAGACTGACTTTTGCTATCTAATACAGCTGGCGCAACAACAATGGGGCATCTAGATGCACGCAGAGAAAGGTTGAAAGATACTTTTCAATTTTGCCTTAAAGAAATAGGATTTCAGATGCAGGACGTTGCATCTTCGGGCATCTAGGTGGACATTTTGCTTTAAATCTACAAAGAAGCATCCAATGGTTGCAAGAAATCATTATTTGGGATGAATGTACTATGGCTCATTAATGAATTTTTGAGGCATATATTTCCCATTAACATAATAAAGTATCTGACTTAAATAATTATTATATAAGAACTTCCTTTTCATAATTTATATCTTTGAAAAATATGCTCGCTTAAACCTACCATAAATTTAGTTTCATGTCAAACCTGTACCACTTATTCTCCCTGTGTATTAGCAGCTAGCTCACCTCTTTTCCTTTGCGCTTTGATGTTTTCTTTCCACAATACATTGACTATTTTCTTTTGGACGACGCCATGTTTGCCGCTGTCTAAGACCCCAGACTCAGTCTCAGTCTCAGTCTCAGTCTCTGGTCTCAGTCCCTGGTCTCAGTCCCTGGTCTCCGATCTCCGGTCTCAGTCCCGGTCTCGAACTCAGGCTGAGGCTGAGACTCAGCTTCACTCTCGGCTCGCTGCGATGTATCTGCATCGGTGCGAGTATCTGTATCTGAGAGTGTGGGTCTTATGTAATAGCCATGACTGCTGCTGTTGTTGTTGTTGTTGTTGTGGTTGTTGCTGCTTTTAAAGATGCCTTTTCTTTTGTTGTGCTGTCTGCTGCTGCCGCTGATGCCTGATGACCAAGTTAAGATATTATGTTCGTTATGTTGCGCTTATTAACGTGGCCCACAAAAATTGTTTAACGTTTTGTTTATGCTTAAACGAATTTTCCGTTATAAATCAAGCGACGAACCACGCAAAATAGAGACATTTGTGTGGAGAGTCATCATGGTGACCCACAGAGCAAAATGATACCCTTACTGGGTGTAGGATAGTGTGTATATAAGGGGTCTCTTCCCCGCTCCCCTCTTGTGATTTTTCACTTACGCAACGCATTGACGGGGAAATGCCGGTCGCCGTCATCGCCGTCTACCTTCTCCTTGGCTCAATCATTTAAAACAATTACAAAGCTCCAGCAGCCATTAAAAAGAAATAATTTTACGCATAGTAAAAGTATCTTTGCGGGAAAAAAGTATCTCACCCAAGGGGGGAAAATAACAAAAACAAAAAACTATTTATGGCCCTTGCACTTGAAGAAATAAATTGAAATAAAAAGATGATGAAGAACTTGAGGGATTGAATATTAATATAAATAATAAGATTAAAAATAAAGTCATCTAGTGGTTAATTTGCATTTAAAGCTAAAATGGGAAATAATATTTATGTAATCTGTCAAAAAACATCACTTAAATATCAATAACAATATGTTTATGATCATTATACAACTATTAAAAGAATAAACAACTTGTAAGTTTTTAATTTACAAAGAAAAGGCACTAAGAATAAACAAAGAAAGTTAATACATGCCTTCAATAATAATTTTTAAATTAATAACTAATCTTTACTTCTTCACATTCCCCTCTCAATAAACCCTAATTAACTTAAACTAATTACCTCAAGGAATAATGGAATAAATACCAAAATAAATAGATGGAATCAAAGAAGCGAAACACTCCATTCAATAAAAAAAAAGCCAAAAATGAAAGAAAGAATAGCGATATCAAAAGAAAGCAAGAGGAAGAGGAGACTGGGACACAACAAAACTAAATCTAAACCACTCACCCAAAGACCCATTGGCCTACTTTTCTTACGGAGCAACAACAATAAAAATATAAGAAAAATACAATAAAAAAATACAAGAAAAAATGCTAGAAAATAATCTCAACGCCAACACACGCACACATGGCTAATCAAGGCGTGTGTGTATATGTGTGTGTGTGTGCGTCAAAATTTACAAGGGGCGCCCTTTTCCAAAAAGCAGAAAAAAAAGCTGCGCGCGCTTCTATTTTCAGCTGCGCGTTGGCGTCGCCGTCGCTGCCTTTATCAATCTTCATTGATGGCCAGGGGGCTGAGGTGCAGGGCGGCGTTTTTGGGGGGTGGTTGGGGAGTTTTTTTTTCTTTTTCTTTACTTATCTTAGGGCAAGACCCGCGTCCGCTGCCGAAAAGGGCCAGACACTTGTTGCAAGCAGAACGCCCCACGAACAGCCCAGCAGAGAACGCGCGGCGGCAACAACAAATTGACCCAATTTTTGTAAATTTTTTTCCTTTACTGCACACACACGCACAGCACACATATGTACAAAATACAAACAAACCTAAATATGTGCCCTGAAGTCATAAAGAATTAACAAGAAATATATAAACGACTATATGCCGACACAGGAAGAAATTTTGAGACTATAAGTCTATAAATGTTATACTAATTAAGTTGGGTTTTATTGTACTTTAGTTTTTTCAAATTTCTGGATATTTTAATTTGTTGAAAAGGGAACAATAAATAAATGTAAACATTTAAATATGTGTTAACAAATCATATAAAAAGAAGCAGTATAATTTCTGCATTTATTTTGGGAAACTTTTCAATCTAAAATTGGTATTTTCAAGCCTTAATATAGGTTCCACAAATAAATCTTAAATTTGTCAAGTTAATTTAATATAATGCACAATTTCAAATTAATATAATTATAGTATAATTGAATAAATAATTATATATAATTTATAAATGTACAACTAACGCCTGGTGTCCTTCTTAAATTTTTCTTAATTGCGTTATTTTCTTCTACATTTCATTTAATTTTATTTAAGCTTAAAATACAAATATAAATAATTCTATAAGCCAAACAACAACCTCCCTATTTTCCCCCTGTGTATAATGCTCCCTTAAAAATTGAAATTGTTGTTAATTGTTGTTGCTGTTGGTGTTGGTTGTTTGCTTTTGCGGCATTGTTGAGTTTGTTTGTAGAGGGGAGGCGGTGAGTTGGTGAGGTGCCAGTGGGAGGGGCTCCAGCAGCCCAGCAGCAGAATTCACTTTCAATTTTTTCCGTTTTTTTTTCTTCTACTTTAAAAGAAATGAAGAAAATGTTCTATGCTGCAGGAACAGCAGCAGCAGCAGCAGCAACAAAATTTGTCTTGACTTTGAGCAAAGTAGGTCAGCAGCTGTAAAATAGACTCCAACAGACCAAAAAGCCCCTTAAGAAAAGGCAATCAAATCGAGAAAAAAAAAAAAACACAAAGAGAGTGAGAGGGAAATGTTTGTGCATTGCCAGTGGAATGTGTCTGGATATCTGTGTATCTGCGCGATCTCTGACTCTGTTTAGACGGTGTCTATTTCCCCCGTTCGCCTGTTTTTCCGGCCTGTTTGCCCCCTTTGCCATTCGGCCACCCGGAGTCTGTTAAGTAGGTCAGCACTTACGATCCGTTCCGAGGAGCCCAAGAAGAAGTTTTCATTATCATGCAACGCGCTGCAGCGAGGGAGTAGTAGTAGTATCTTTGTATCTTTGAGTATCCCGAAATGTTCGTGTGTTGTAATGGGCCAAAAAGAAATGGTTCAGAGACTTTCATGTCTAAACAATGTAACTCCATAAAATGTGTCTTTCCATAAGGAGAGCAATAAAACAAATTGGAAATGTTTCTTTAAGTACCAGGAGATCTTGATGGATCGCAACCAGAAAACCATAAGAGAGGCAAGTATTTTCAATTACTAATAAATTCTACTTTAATTTAAGGGCAATAATTAAAGGAATTACTATATCTTCCTTTACTAAATCCCTCTATAATTTATATTCATCCAAAAGATACTACACTTGCCCTAGGGCATGCGTGTATGTTCTTGGCCATTTCACAGATATGTATCTCACTGCTGCCTCTTGCAGACTTTTGTCTCCCTAATGTCCGCTCTCTCTCCTCTAATTTTCGCTTAAAAATAGCACCAAAAAAAGGTTCATTCTGTGTGTCCCCCAAAGAGAGAGAACAATAAAATCGACAAAAATGTGTGATTTTCTGCGTCGCATTTCTTATGGCAGCAGCCCCAAGATCCCCCGAAAAACCAAACCAAAGCGACTGACCACGACCACGAGCTGCCAACGAAATAAATAAATGAAATTAAATGAATTACATTTGAATGTAATTAGTATGAGTATACAAATCCGCAAACTTTACGCCAATCATGTGTTATATATATTAAGCTAAAACATGTCAAGATCACACACTAAGTTTTCCTATCACCACCAAGGCGTGGTGTGATTGGGGAAGTGGAGCATGTGAAAGAGGAAATAGGGCAGTTGCCTTTGTGTTTTTTCAGTTTTTTGAGATGTGAGACATATTTGGTGGTGAGTTTCCACGAGGTAAGGGAAAATTTGTGGTCTCTGATAACAAAAGATAGGTGATTTCTGGGTATAATGGCATTTGATTGCTTATATGTATCTTGTAAGTAGGTCAATTTCGTTGATGACTTCCTGTATGCACCAGGGAAATGATTCAGCAGTGATTCATATTTTTTTCACAGGTGGGTTTGTCCCTGGAGATTCACTTTTTCAAAGGTTCCGGGCTTAAACAGAAAGGAAATTGCAATTGAAAATTAGTTGGGATTTTGTAAAATATATATACATATTTATAAAATAGTAAATGTTGGTAAGCCTGATCTTAGAGATAACAAAAATCAATAGATTTCCATTTACTGACATTATATTTAATCAATAAAGATAGCTTTGACTTTGAGACTGATCCCTTGGAACTTATAACTTCACAGAGATGGCAAAAGCTCATCAGAGATGCATTTAATATCTTTATATTGAAATATATATTTAAAGTATTAAGGATCATGTTCTATTGATGAAGATAGCAGACTGAGTCCTGATTCCTTGGGAATTATTGCGTCATAGAGATGGCAAAGACCATCATAGATACATTTAATAACTTCATATTGAAATATATATTTAATAGATTCGAAGAAAACTAACAAGTAGAAAGTTGAGTTTATTTTTTACAAATATTCAGAAACTATTAAACCTTTTTTGAAAGAACAAAGCTGAAATACTCAAGGAATGTCTCAAGAAATAAATTTAATAACTTTACAATGAAATATATATGTAAGGGATTTTAAATGGAAACTAGAAAGTTGATAGATTATATTATTATTTATAACTATCAAACAACTCTTAAACATTTTTTGCAAGAACAAAGCTGAAAATATTTAAGGAAAGAGTGAAGACGTATTATTTCCTATACACTTTATAATAAATTCCAAAAATCATAAAATATAAAATATATAATTTAATGAATGCTAAACAAAACCCCATTATTTTATGTGTAGTTGCATTTTGGCGCCAAAAATCATAAGGCCCACAGCCGCCAAAGAGGAGACAAGAGACGAGCGCGGCCAACATTGCATTGGCATTGCCTCATTTCGCCGGCTCTCGACTCCGCGACTCGCGACGCGACTCGGCTTGAGCTTGAAAGTAAAAGTGGTTTGGCTTTCTTTTGTGGCACACGCTTTTGGCGCTGCTTTCCAACACAACATTGGCCACCACCACGGCGACGGCGACAAGTTGCCGTGTTGAGTCCAAGGTCAAGAGGAAGACTTTGAAAATGCCTCAACAATGTGGATGTGGATGTGGATGTGGATGTATCTGTGGCTGCGGATGGTGATGTCGAGTTGGATGAATAATGCAAAAGAGTGAGAGTTGGCTCTTCGAGGCGGGAGGGGGAACTGAGATCGGGCTTTGTCTGCTCACCGTTTACCGTTATGCGGGCCAGTTCCGGTTTACGACTGGTTAACTGGTTGCCAGAGATCCGCCAGCCAAAGGCAGAGAGATGAGCGGAGCGGATCATCTCCAAATGTAGTCCATGTAACTGGCACAGCCAGCGACGACGACGACGACGACGGGTTTTTGGCTTTTATGATTACGCGAAAAGCCAAAATGGTAAAAAATCATTTAACTCAGGGGGCCCAATCTCCATCTCTCTCTCTCTATCTCTCTCTCTCTGCGTGTATCTTTGCGTTTGTATCTCAACCTGTTGTCGCCTAACTCCAAAGCGTTATGCATAATTAATAACCGTTAACGGAACTGCAACCCGCAGGAAAAATCTGTGTTTTTTTTGGGGGCCCATAAATATATTAAATAAACGAAGGGAAAGACAGTCATTAAAGCGAGGCAAAAATATATAAAAAAGAAAAAAAATTATGTATCTGTTGCAATCGGGGGCCTGAACTAAAAGAAAAATGCATAAGCGTATGTAATATTATTACGATTATATTTTGCCTTTTCGGGGTAGTTAAAAACAATTAAATATGTGAGCTGTGCGAGCTGTGAGCCGCTGACTTATATAATCGTTCGCCCTGTTAGCTATGACTACTGACTAACTGACTGGCTGCCCCATGTTATTTAATTGCCTCCAGCCGACGAGAAAAACGAAAACAAAACCCACAAATAAAATGTGTTTTTAACTGTTAATGCAACTGCTTATGAAATGGGGTTGCCTCGACAATTAACTCGAGAGTCAGGCCGGCCTTTCTGCCGGGACTTTATGTAAATGAGCCCCGGCTCGGGGCTTGCCTCAAGAGCAAATCAAATACTATATAGTCCCGATCCCCCCAGAAAAACAAGAGGGAGTTCGTGAAGGAAATAAAACCAAAGACCGATCTTGGTGGGTGTCGCGTGGGCACTGATATTTGACATTTGATAGTGCCAACACGGCCCTCACGGAAAAGTGTCAGAATCAACGCTCAGATTTAATTGCTATTTGCGTTTGTAATTTCAGACACAGTCTGGTAGTTCTGGCCATACACTTTTAGGTGTTATATTATATTTATAAATATTAATAGGGTATTTTATTAATCAATTATTTATTGGCTTTATGATAATTTAATGATGGAATTCTGTTAAAAGCTTGTGCATAATTTATACTTGCTGTAACTGGAGCTGAACTGTATTACTTACTTAATTAATGTAATAATAACTTCTGTATCTGCTGGATTTATAATGGTTATTAAGAGTATTTAAAACAGCCCACAAGCTGTGGTAATCTCAGTTATAACTTATGTCTTTTACCTTTTATTTGAAAAGTATACCATTTTACCTTTAAATTCTTTCAATAACAAAACATTCTTCGGAATTAATTTAATTTTTATTTTAATACAAGATGCAATCCACATTTTACCTTAGTATTTTTTGTAACTACTGACTTTTGTAATTATAAATTCTCCTGAATTAATTTACCAATAATTTCTATAGAAGATACATCCAACATTTTACCTTTAAACTTTTTTAAACAGCAACTATTTGTAATTATAAATTTTCCTAAATTAATTTAACAATAATTTCAATACAAGATGCATTCTGTAGCCTGCATTTTATTATTAAGATTTGTATAAAAAGTTCCCATCTTTTCATTATGTATATTTCCCCAAAAAAGAAGTAATTTCCTTTGAATAGTATCCAATAAAATATTGCTGAAATATATCTATATTTAAGCCAAATCCTAACCCCTTATATCCCCAAAAAAACACCTCATTGTCCCTTTGTCAGCGAGCATTCAAAGAAAACCTGAAAACCCAAGAGTAAGAGACCCCGAAAAGTTTTGTTTTGATTTATTTCTTTGACTTTTTGTTGTGTTGTTCGGAAGGTAGGAAAAAAAGCGAAAGTGGCCAAGCTACAGTCGACACCTTTTCACTTTCAAGGCCGCGTAATCAAAACGCTTCGAACGTTGTCAATACGGGGACGGGGACAGACACAAAAAAAAAACTTAAAAAGAAAATAAAAAATACGAACGCACACACACACACAGGCACACCCAGGGGAGACATTCGGGGGGAGTCACGCGTGTGACCCACAGCACGGAAGTCGAACACCAAATAAAATTAGAAATAAAAATAAATAAAATATCTTCGAGGCGGAGGCGAACTAAAAACAAACAAAAGATACTGTGTAGCGGCTCGGCTGGGCTCGGCTCGATCGGCCGATCGCCTAGAATCATGAATGGGATGCAGTTTTATAGGCCGCCCGGCAGTTGGCTAGCGGATTATATAAGAAATGTTAAACAGTTGACGCAACATCGGATGACTTAGGTCAGTTACGTAAGCCCCTCCTCCTCTATTCGAAAAGCGTTTACATTGGGATGTGGATGTGGAGTTTATCTAACGGATGCGCTTCGGGTAAAGCGGAAGTTATAGGTCGACTGCTGCGTGTGTTGTCTGGCTTAGAAAGATATGAGATACATATGATAGAGATTAGCTGCAGATTTGGCAGGAGATTGGAGTTGGAGAAAAACAGGTTTTGGGGCATAGGTTTGCAAGGGAAATAAATAAAACATTTATTTCAGATTTATTTATAGAAAGAAAGGGGGGAAAGATAAGGGAATTGGATTTTAAAAGCATGTTTCTTTATTAAATTATTCTTAAATTAAATTAAAGAGTTGAGGTAGCTGTTTATTTTAGGGATTTCCTTATTTTTAGAGCTGGAATATATTCAAAGTTTTCAATGCTTTTGTATGATTTTTAATTGATAATTATTAATGTTTTACCAGCTCTATCGTATAATGAATTAAATTAATTTATATTTTAAAATGTAGTCCTTATTTTTTTCTCTTATTTCAACTCTTATTGTATCTCTTATTTTAAACAGAGTCCTTAAGATTTATTTATAAACTATAAGACTTAACCTTTAACATTGAATTATGAAGTTGAGTTAACTGATAAATATTTTAATTGGCTAATAATTATAAGTATTCTATATTTTCTATCTCTTGTAATGCAAACAAGTAAGCATACAAGTTTTTTCTTTTATTTTATATATTTAAAACAGTGTTGCCCACAGGCCAGACTCGCGACTCAGTCTCGTGTGTTCGTGTAACTCCGGCAAAGGCCTCGGCACAGGACAGTCTTACTCACACAAATGCAGTTCTAACATTAGGATGTATTGCCAGGGCACCACTGATTTTAAGTAATTTATACGTATCTTTCAGATACACAAGTATTTTTTAGGTATTTCCTATGTTTATGATGCTTTTCTTTATGTATTAATATTTTACAAGGCCAACATAAAAAATAAAGTGTATAATAATCAGAATGTATCTCTTTCAACTTTATAGCCCTACTTTGTAAGATAAATCCCGTAGTTAATACTAACATATATCCTATATTAAGAGCCTGTGGAAAACCCTCTTTTCCATGGGGCTTTGGCTCCTCTCTCCTTCTTTGCCCCCCTTGGATTTACCAGTTGATAACTCCCGCCCAAGTCGATGAAAAGTGCACTCGGGGTGGAGTGCTCTCTGTGTGAAAACTGTGGAAAGGAAATACTACAACAAAAACTTGAACTCAAGTGTTGAAGTGTTGTGTCTTGAACAAACAAACAAACGGCGGCAACAACAACAATAGTAACAACAATAACAAATACAACAACAGCATCGACAACTGAGACAGCAGACAGCAGACAGCGATGCCGACAAACACACGGGACACAACAGGGGTGTCAAGGGGGTGGCCTAGCTGAGGGGCGAAAAGGGGGAAAGGGGTTCAGAGGGGTCGCTGTCGCTCCACACACTTGTAACTGCATGCTAACATGTTTCACCTAAAAAAAAGGAGAAAAAATAAAACGGAAAAAACAACACAAATTTTTTATTTATTTATTAAACGAAAAGAAACAAAAAATAGATATATAGGCAAACTTGTTTACAGTTGTTGTTGCTGCTCGCATATTAAGCACACACTCATACACACACACACACGAGCTCTTTTTGGCCAGGCTAAGAGCTTGGTAGTATGTGTGTGGTATATGTAAATGGGAAGCGCCAAGCCATCCGCCTAAATTCATAAAGTTTTTTGAGTTGACAGCGGCGGTTACATCACTCTCCACCGCCATCACCACCGTTATGCGTACGACATTAATTTTTGCATACGGCGACAGGCATAAATTAATTTCTTCTCCAAAAAATTCCAACCAAAATAAAAAATAAAGCTAACGCAGGAGCAGTTCAAGAGCCATCGTTCATTTTAGCCCAGTTTTCCCCCGGGGGCAGTCACGCCGCTGTGATTGTGGTTCTTTTGCCGGCCAACATTGCAAAATGCTCGAGATTTGCCCAATATTTACCATTTCCTCACCAAAAGCCCGAGCTTTTTCCTCCGCCGCTTAGTTTTCCTTTCGCTTTCATTGACGCGTGAAGTGGCTCAGAGCGTAGGGCAGGAATATATAGTGGAGGCAGCGGCAGAGGCAGGGGCAGGGGAAGAGTATAGTGCATACAATGGTGGCAGTGGCAGCGGCAGCAGCAGCAGCCAAGCAAAAGAAAAACAAAAGCAGTCACAAGAAACTGGAACGTTTTTCGGGGGGCAACAACAGCGAATTCGTAGATACTCTATATTAAATTTGAACTATTAAACCGATTAGATTTTTTAGAAATTTAATTTGATTAATATAGAATATCTAGATAATATAACGAAAAAGCATACGTAGATACTCTAATTTAAATATATTCTATTTTAAATATAAAACCCATTGGATTTATCACAAGATTAATTTAAAAATAGCTTCAAATAATGTATTGCGTTTGCATATAATATTTTAAAGAGGTTAAATTAATATTTAACCTTTTTCCTCGCCATCTGATTTGGATTTTGGTATCTATAAGTAATAATATATTTTAATATATCAACATTTCTAGATAATATAACGTAGAATCATACGTAGATACTCTAAATTAAATATATTACATTTTAATAATTATTTAATAATCCATTTTATGAGACATTTTACTTTTAAAGAGCCTAAAATAATGTATAACCTTTCTATCTTCGAATCTATAATTAATTTTATATTTAAAAGTATCCAAATATTAAGATATTATATTTATTCTTATATCTAAGCGATATACATATATGAAATTTATAATAATAAATCGCTTACATTTAGCAGAAATTATATTATTAAAGAACCTTAAATAATATTTAACCTATTTTCCTTATTATCTTATGTGAATCTTGGAATCTACAAGTTATAATATTTGTTATATTAGGAATATGTTTATATAATATAAATTAGAAACATATTCAGAAGAGGGTTAATATAATAAAGTGTAAAGTGATAAAAATATTATATTTAAATAGATAGAAGAAATAATTAAATACTTAACAAGATTAAATTAAAGAGAAATCCAAGACAAGTCAGTGTTATGTTGACTTCTTAGCTAAGCTAAGTAAACATCAGTGTTCTTAAATAAATAAATACTTCATTAAATCTCACATCTTACTCCCTTTAACCGACATGCCCCTCTCTGACATAGAGCATTCAAAAATGCTTAGTTAATGTGCATTACATTTTCGTGATTCTGATCGATATCGCCAAGCGAGCGTCGTCTCGTCTCCGTAGTTAATAGAGCTTTTGTTACAGACATAATCAGCGAAGCAGAAACCCCCTGAAGAGCTCCTCTATAACTTCCCTTTCCCCGCCTCTTCTCCCCAAAAAAAAAAAAAAAAACTCCATAGTCATTGCTATGCCGTCCTTAGATGCCATGTGCTACCCCCTTTTTTTCCCCCTCCATTTCGATGACCGGCCAATTAAGGCAAATGCATAACCCAAAGATCCCCGAATTTCAATTATTTGTCAGATAGGCCGAGGCAGAAGCCCGGGCCCACATGCTGCATAATATCGAACGATCGGATCGGATCGGATCGGCGTACGATAATTGATAATGGAAATATGTGGATGGGATGGCTCTCCGCTCTTTTGTTTTGTTCGTAAACTGCATAAGAAACGGAGAGCGGAGCCCGAAGTCGAAAGAAGAAAAGGAAAGAGAGGCAGAGGGAGCAGCAGCAGCAGCAAGAAAATCAAGCAAACCAAAACAGCAAAGGCAAAGGCAAAAGCAAAAGCAACAACAGCAACGAACCATAATAATATTAATTCCAGTGTGTGCTTCCACGTTTGCTTGTAGTGGTATGAGAAACTGGGTCAGCGTGTCGTTTTGTGCACACACACACACACACGCACACACACAGAGCCCCACTCGACAAATATATGCACACATGTAAGTTGCTGTTGCTGCTGTAAGTTGTTGTTGCTGCTGCTGCTGCTGTCGGGCAGCGATAGAAAGTGAAAACGAAGCAGCAGCAGCAGCAGCAGCGACTACGACAACAAAATGGCTATGACGAACGTACGGCGGCAAGAAAAATCACATAATCACAACAACAACAACAACAACAACAGCAGCCACAACAACACCACACTCTCAAAGAGAGAGAGAAGAAAAAGGGCGATCGGCGGGCAAATGAATTATAATTTAGGGAAAATTATGCACGCCGCACTGTAAATATAAATAAATAAATAACAGGCATAAAAAATCGAGGCACAAATTAAGCTCACGTCGCCAAATGCGGGGAAAACAAAACAACAAAAAAAAAGATACAAAACTGAATTTCTTTCAAAGCCCCCCTTTTGGGTGGCCCTTTCCAAAAACGAAAAAAAAAACGGAAAAAATAATACAAACAATTATTATAATTTTTTTTAATGGCTTTTTGATACATAAATCAAAACGTATCACATAACCGCTGGGGCCTTTCTTTAAAAATAAAGGGAAGTCGTTAGGTTTTAGAGGGTTTTAATTGAAAATTAAATTTTATATATTATACTATATATTTATAAAGATAAATAGTTAAACAAATACAATTACAGGAACTTTATCAATAAATTCATATAATTTAAAATTTAATCAAATGATTAATCACTTATTAAGCCCCCCGCTAAGGTAACATAATAAATACAAATATAAAATTTTCCCTCTCCTGGCATTTTCCAAAAATATCACTCATACGCCAGGTAAGCCGAGTCCCTAAAAACTCCACATAAAAAAAGATAGCACTAGTCCAAACTAAATACATTGCATAAGCACCAAATCCCTGTAACAATAAAGATTCCAAATAATAGCCGAGTACCGTACCAAAATCAATTTCATGTGAAAATTAGCGCACGTTTGTCGACTGTTTACCTTTGGAAGGCTCATAAATTGATGTGCCCCGAATAAAAACAAATGAAAAGAGAAGCCAAAATAGATAAATATGTCAACGGCAATACAAAGGGAATCGAAGTAATCCCCCGCGATCTCCCTCTTGTCGATATATCGCCAAAGACACAATCAAAATCGTGACAAGGCAATTACATAGAGGCAAAGCGAAAGGGAGCCAGGAGGAGATGCCTAACTCTAAGCCTTTGGGCCACAAATCTCCGGAAAATGGTCAGAAAAAATGCAAGTGAGTGAGTGAGTGAGGTGAGGAGCTCATATAGGATTTTTTACTGACTAGACACCGACCCCCCAAAAAGCTGCTGGGCTCTAAGCTATGCAACCGGTCCAGGATAGCCGAAAAAACAACCACACCCAAAACAAGAAAGCGCGTGGAAGATTACAGGCCCGTGATTAGGCCAAACAAATTTTCAATGTGTCTATGAGTGGGCAGAACTGCAGCCCGAAAAGAAGCAACCGTCGACCAATATAGCGCTGGACTAACTGGCTAGGCTGCAAAAATCAGCGAAGCGCTGCAAAACAAATGCAAAAAACAAAACAAAAAATAAATAAAAAAAAAAAGAAACAACGGCAGCAGGCGATTACGAAAGCCTGCGAAGATACTCCAAGACAAGCCAAATCGCAGTCACAAGTCACAGTCACCGTTTTGGCGATGGCCAAGTGTTAGGTATTAGGAATAAAAAAAGGCATCCTGAGAATGTCGTGACACGAAGAGGCGACTTACATAGGCGGAATATGGGAGAGATAATGGGAAAAAGGATAGGGGGGTATTAGAAAATTAGTACTTTGGTATACACGAATTAAAGATACATATCCCTGATATACTTAATAGAGAAATAAAACTATTCCCCACAAATAAGTTTAAGAATACATTACAATTTGTTCCAATTTGGAAAATGTAATCTATGTTATTTAGAAATTACATTTTTAAAATGGTTTATCTTAAACTGTTGATAACGTAGGGTGGGATTCAGGTAACAACTTTTTTATTAAACATCTTGACAGCATTTAAAAATTAAAGGAAATATAATATTCTTACTACTTCAGTTAATAAACCATTTCAAACCCATTATTGTTATTATACAATTGATAAATTCCTATCTAATTAAATTCCCTATCTTATACCCCTGATTTTGTATCCCTATTTTCCACATAAATAGCTTTGATTGGTTTTCCATTTTCTTTGGAATACCTCAACAATTTACCGAAAATAGCTGCCCCAAAGTTTTGTGACCCAAATTAGTGACTGCGTGACTGCTTTCTCGCTAATCACGACCCACTTGACGCCCTCGTAACGAATCGCTTGCATCTCTGGTTGCCGCTAGTCGCTACTAAGTCACTAAGTCAGTCTTTCAGTCTGGCTGGCTGGCAGGCAGGCAGGCGGCCCACGGTATGCGAGCTACACCCCCTTTCTACTCCGCCCCTCAGCCTTTCCCATTCCACACCGATTCCATAGCGCTGCCAACCCACTCCCGCTTCGGTCGCGATCCCCCGTTTGGCATACATATTTGTTAGTAGCTGGGTTTTGTTTTGTTTAGCGCTTTTGGCCTGGGCCTGGTTATATCATCGAGCACTCTTACGACGTGCCGCAGCCAAATGGTCAACAGCTTGGTCGCTTGGTCGCTTGGCTGGAGTCGCAGTCGCAGTCGCAGTCGGAGTCGCTCCAGCCGACCAGTAGACCAGTAGACCAACAGCCCCAGCCGACCGACTTAGGAGGCTCCAAACGGCAAAGAGGCGGCACGGAGAGAAATTTGGGTATATTTTCTTTATTTTAATGTAAAAAGTTCTTAAAGGAAGCAAGTTCTTTAATGCATTTATGGCTTATTATTAAATTGCATCCAATGAAGACTAATTTAATATAAACTACACTTTTTTTTGCCACCAAAAAGTATGCAATGGATGTGACAAACTAAGCTCTGATGATTTCTATGTTGGAACTTCTTTTGTGAGTTTGTTTTCCTGTGAATTCAGCAGTTTCAGGAATTATGGGGCTTGTACAAATTCCTATTTACTGATATCTTATCATAAGTAAACATATTCTCAGGTTTTATATAATTTACAGATTTTATATCGCTTTAAAATGTGCCTATAAGTATGCAGTGAAAACTGTTGTTCAGACTAAGTCATATTTAACCATACAATATTATTTTCGTAATGGAGATCCTACGTATTTTCCACAAAACCTATGCGATATTTACCTTCTAAGCTAGTAAATCTCTTTATTTAATTTCCTGTAGAAAATCTCCCTTAACCATAATTGTTTTTAAAAAGAATAATAACTAATAAATATTTATAAAATCTAAAATGTATGTTATTTATTTCCTAAATATATATATTTTTCTCTGTGCCTTTAGTGGGCCATAAGAGCCATAGCTATGGCTATAGCCCGGCTCCAAGCCAAAAGCCCCAGCGCGCGCTTTATGCATTTTCGAGGCGGTACGAAACGGGACAGCAAACGGCGCTAAATGGCCGAGTGGCCGACTGGTTGCTTGGCTGGTCAGCTGTCCGATCGGCGGATCGTCCGGAGCGGCATGGAGTCCGGACCCCCGAAGGCCCCCGAAACCGTCACCGATCGCGTCTTCGCCTCACTCTCACTATTCATTCATTCAGTGGTGCGTCGTCGCTCGCTGTATTTGAATAATGTTTGACCCAAATTCGAGTTTTGTGCGCGGGCTCTGGCAGCGTGTCTTTTTTTTTTTTTGATATTTTTCCCCTCTCCTGGACAAGAAAGTGTTAGATACTAACAAAAGCCTAGCCGAAAAGTCAACAATGTCTTTTATTTCATATTTTGATCTTTTTTTTGTGGGTTGCTTGTGGATTTGTTTCTTTTTTTTTGCATTCAAGCGGCTTTTATCTTTGGCTGTAACAGACAATCGGCCATTTCTTGGCTGCGTGTGAAAAGTTGTCAGAGATCAGTTCGGTTCGTTTGGCTCGCTAAAAGCCGGACATAAAGATATCAAAAATATGACACCAGAAATTCGCTAAGTGGATTTGGGTTTACACGGAAAGCTCTGTAAGCCAAAAAACAAAAAAAAAACTGCATAAAAAACATTCGAGAAACGCACGGCGCTGATTCAGAGACTAAATAGTAAACAACAACCGTCGTCCTTGAGCGGAGCGAGTCAACAGTTTATAAATAAAAACAAACCATTAGCAATATATGGGAAAGTTGTTGATAAATATTCCAAAGATATCTTTGGGGCGATTCCCAAAGGGCTTGTTCCCAATCTTGGTTGGATCAAGAAATCATTAGGAATGCCATTAGAAAGGTAAGGTCTTGAGGAAATGCAAATGCTATGGGATGTCTTACACTCTCACACCATGTAAACATGAAAACAAACAATAAATTAGCGGAGACTTACAAAATATATTAATTATTACAAGTTATTGATGAAGTTAACACATTTTTCCACACATTTTTAGAGGTGTAAGGTGTGGGATAATATTAAGTTTTGACTTGGCCTAAGTTGTTATATAATTACTTATAAATATAGGACATATTTTACTTAACTTTTTGTTGTACTAATTATTTGGGTTAACAATGTTTCTGAGAAACTGAACCCGTTAGCCTGCAAACCCCTTGGACTGCGCTGCCTACAATCTGCTGCATCATTGACTGCCGTTAAAAAGCCATTTTACATATGACATAAAATAAAATAAGAGCCATGTGATCGTGCTTAACATATTTGGCTTAATGTGCTCGTTGTTGGCTGGCTGACTGGCTGACTGAGCTGGCCGAGTGAAAAATCCGTAGCCAGCACATTAAATCATGGAGGGAAAAGGAGAGCGCTCGCTGGCTGACTTGAGCTCTTTACATGCAGTTAAACTTGATGAAAATGTCAAATGTTTTTAGTTTAAGACAAAGGCCACAGCCATACACAAAAATAATGAACAGGAAAAAAGTAAACAACAAAAACAAAAAAAAAATAAAGCAGCAAGAGTTAGCGAAAATACAGCCACAACAACATTAAACAATCAAAAGCGCAGATACGTGAGCTTATGGACGTGGCTGAGAGTGTCAAACGTTGGCCACTTTAGTGAGGCCCGAAAACGATGTTGGACCTTTGAGCCCTAAAGCGGCGGGGTTTTTAAATGAATCATCAGTCTTTTTTATAGAATATTTTGGCCAACAATTTGGCAAGGATAACCTGCAGATAGTTGCTTATAAGCAGAAGGCATACCTATAGAAGAGTCCTTGATTTAACATGGTTTTCTTGTCAAAAATTAATAAAAGATGAAGCCTTTAAAAATGTTTTTAAATAAAGGGAAGTTTTTACAATATATAAATATTTACTAGGAGTTTATAAAATATATATTAAAGTTCCTTCTTTGATTTATAGAGCACCACAAACTTTAACAATATTTACTTATATCCGTAAGGTAAAAGAGACTTTGATTTAATAGTATTTTCTTTTATCAAATACATAAAAAACAAGTAAGAAAAGCTAACTTCGGGCGGAACCGAAGTTTATATACCCTTGCAGATAATTTGT
>JAEIIU010016302.1:0-23131 GCA_018874675.1 Drosophila baimaii | reverse complement strand
ATCAATGACGTCAGCTTACAGATCAGCGCGTCGTCGCCCTGCTGCTGCTGCTCGCCTGTTACCCGAAATGGAAGAGGGGACAATTTGTTCAGCGATTTTATGAAATTGTTGTTGAAAATGTCGTAAAAATGTGGTTGTTGTTGTAGCCAACAATAAGATCCCAATCGATTCCAGTTGGAAAAAAGAACATGCTTCTTCTTCAAAATTCTGGCCGCTAAACCGTTTAACCAATCGATTCCGGGTTTTCGCCAAAAAATAGTTTAAGGGAATATAAATTTGACCGCTTAGAGCTAAGGCTTTGTATTATTTTTAATATCCGTTCTAAAGTAGCCAAAATTTTCCTAAAACGTCGAAAAATGGCACTTCTAAACTGAATATCCAAAATTCCTTAGGTAAAGCTTATCCTTAAACCTCAACGATTCATTTGATGGTTTCACCAAAGCTCTTGTTATCTTTAAAACATAGAAACTAAGCCAAACGTCGATCTATTATCGAATTTAAGTGGCTCCAAGAGCAGCAAATGTTTTCTGCCTGCGTATAGCTATGGCTCTCAGCATTTTCATACAAATTGTCAACAAATGATTCCGTCTCCCTCCCTCTCCCTCTGCCTTGTATTTCCCTGCTAGTATTATCGACAAAATAATACAACAATTAATTAAACATTTGTATTCTAAATAATCCATCAAATAGTTCGGTTTTCATGAACGATTTATCAAGTTTACTATTCAGTTCTTTATTATTTTCACTCCAGACTAGTTTTAATTGCAAATTATTGTGCCAGTCACGTTGGGCCACTATTTTCCCACTACCTCATATCCGCACAACCAATAAAAATCTATTTCTATCAATTTTCATACACACTGATCTATGAACATAGCTCTGTATTCCACTCCGAACGCATAACTGTGGCCCTACAATTACTGGAGTAAATATGCGGTCCGACATGTAAATATCCCGCCATAGAGCGGCCTGCTGCACGAACCGATCATAAATATTGGCCAGGGGAAATTAATTGGATAAACGTTTTATGATATTGAATTATGATGACCATGGCCACAGATATATGTATGTAGGGAGACGGAGAGAGCAGCCTCTCCCGAGATATTCCCACACAATTCAAAGGGGAGGAGAAGGCGAAATTTTATGAGTGCGTAAATTCCGTTTCGATGGCCGCCGCCGGGGCTAAAAAGGGCATAAAGGACATGGCACATGGACATTGGAATCCTGCAGCACCATCATGCACCAAGGTAATAAAATTCGATAGAAAATCGTGTAATAAAATCATTACACACACCAGAGCCAGAGGAGCAGGACAAAGTCCGCTCAGCCTCTGCCAATCCCGGCACTAAAATCAAACGCGGCTCCTGCGACTCCTGCGACTCCTGATCCTCTGCCAACCCGGCACCAGTTACTCCTTCTGGGACATAAAAACGCGCAACGTGAGGCGACAAGTCGCCTCCTTTTGGCCAACAATAAAATGGCAGAGCCAAGGAGGAGATGGAGCAAAAAAAAACCGACAAAGTGGAAACCAGCGGAAAATAATTTGTGTGGGAGCTACCCAACCCCCGGGGTATCCCTGGCAAGCGGGCGGAGCACGAGCAGGAGGCCCAGAACGGATGAAAAGATAAAAAATGGTTAAGGGATATTGAAAGGCGGTAAATTGCTTTATTACTTAAGTGAGCCCAGAGATGATTAGGTTCGCGCTGCAGTTTGCCTTGTGGCGACTCATTAAAACGGAGTTTCGACTTGGGAAATTGCAAATGAGCGGAAAAAATGAATGGGAATAATGAGGAGGGTATATATGAGAGGCTCAGCTGGTAATATAATGGCTAAACAACAGGGATTGGCAGTAAAGAGTTGTTTGGTATTTAGGGTTAGTGCGGCAGTAAGTTAGGAGAGGAAAATGTATGAAAGTTTGGCAATATTACCTGTGTTTAGGAGAGAAAAAATATGGATTATTTAATATATTACATTAAGAATATTTTCTTATATTTAAAGTATTTTTAAAATGTTTTTCTACATACTCTTTATATTTTTAAAATATTTATTTCTGTTGTCTTATCTACTTTTATAAGGTTCCTACTAGGAACTTCCTAGTACGGCGAGGCACATGTTTCTCAACATGTTTCTCAACATGTTTCTAGCAACATTTGCATATCTTGTGCCTTAGATTTAAATTCTTCATTAAATTAAAGCATAATTAGACAATGTAATCCACCTGCCTGTTAATATCAAGGCACAAAGATTTAAGTACCGGGTATCGCAGCTTTCCTACTTGCTTTTATGAGGTTCTGCCGCCAATTACCCAGCAGAATTGCAATCATAACTTAATTTAGAGCAAAGACAAGCAGCAAAGACATTAAATCTTTTCATAATGATATCATACAGTCGTATCACACATAAGTTTAGGCGACAGAGGCTCATTGTGGACATTAATAAAATTGGATGACGCGCTGACAGCATAAATGTCACCGAAAATGCTATTAAAACTAAATTATAGCCGGCATAACCATGATTCATGAGCGGCAAGACCTCTCTGTAGAGCCCCTTCCCCCTGTTGGGCAAAAAGAAATCGTAAAAAATATAAAATGCCAAATTTGTAGCTAGCTTATGGCCAAAGAGAGAAAAAAGATTATTAATTCTTAATAAGAAGGCGAAGAATGCAAAGCAAAGGGAGAAATAAAAACAGAAATTGTATAAAAAATGTGGCAAGTGGGGCGTGTGTCTAGGGCTGCCTTGAAAATGTGCCAAAAAACGCAGAAAATAATATAGAAAAAAGAAAAACAGCCATAGAAAAGAGCTCTCACAATCAGTGAATGCCCTGGCTTGAATACCCTTTTTTATGCGAATTCCAATGGATTCGTTTCTTTTTTTTTTGGGCACGAAACCAAACAGAAATAATAAAATTAAAATGCGCCTTTTGCCTTGGCTCGAACTCAGTCAGTTGGACACACAAAAAAGTCCAAAGCAATAAAAATAATAATGAAATCAAAGGAATAAAAACAACAGAGGGAGAGACAGGGGATCAGGGACTCACAATGGAACCAGGCCAGACACGATGGATGGGCCAAGACTCCAGTCGCAGGACATTGGGAAAATTGCTCCTCGCTTCTCGCGGCGAATCGTAATGAGCTTTGCGAACACATTTCGTTTGCTGAATAAGAAATTATTTCATTGCCGTCTGTCTGGGTAACCTAAAAAAATATAGATTCTTTAAAATTACAAATTAGCTCAGTTTTCCTTAAAATGGGTATCTCTCCCTGCTGCCAGAATACTTTAAAGTGCTGCATAAAAATACTGAAGCTTCCTTGTGAATTGTAAAAATGATTTATTGAAGCGTTCAAATACGTTGGCACTTCCTGGCAAGCTGGCGACAGTTTATAGCCAATTGAATGGCCAGCACTCGATATCACAGCGAACGTGTTTTTGATATATTGTATTCCCATAACAGGTGGCCTTTCCGGTCTTCAATTTCCTCTGATTTCCGCTTTGCCCGCTTTAAACAAGTTAAGGGGTATGGAAAATAAATGTAATATATATATCTGTGATGCACTTTACCTTACAAAGAAAACCAAAAATGACTTTAAATGAATTATTTTTCCTAAGATCTTTAGACTGCAATGACTAGAGATTATGTCTGTCTACTTTTAATAATCTTCCCCAGTTGTACTCAATGTTTTCTTAAGATACTTCTACTTCTTCCTGACCTCGCACATCCCAGCTCATAGCAAATAAAATATAAGAAGTAAATATTACAAGTCATAAATCCCAAGTCGACCCCTGTGAAGTAGCTACATTTGCCTCTGTATCACTTTATTTTATTTTAATTTCGTCTTTTGCCTTTTTGAAGGCTCCCCCTGAGGCTTGGTCCTTGCCAGGGATTTGCAAGTCGAACTTTTCGCTTATTTTGCTGTCTGACGGCCCAGACAAACGTGTGCAAATATTTATCCTGGGATTTAATATGAAGCTTGAAGACCAACTTAGGCCGAGAGTCAATATAAAATTGAGTTTAAAATGCGCACATGGAAATCAATTATTTTTTTGTTTCTGTGCCGTTGCCTTCTTTGTTCCAGTGGCTGCTAATTGAATTTGCCGTCGAGTAAAATAATAAATAAAGCCAGTGCTCCATTGTTCCGATATGGGGCGAGGCGGCACACATCTGCTCCATATCAGTGGAATTTGTCCCCGTGCAGACTAAATGAATTATGTAACATGTCTAGCCATTTAGTGCCATAATTCAAAGCAATCTATGCCGCCAGACAACACACACACACGCAGGACCCTACGCCCATAAAAAAGAGGGGCGTGGCAGGGCTTTATGCGGGAACCTAAATTGCACGCAGTCCAGACAAATTGCATTTGCATCGCGTAATTGGAAAATGTCGCGTACGGACGACGACAAAAAAAAAATGGAAAATGATTGAAAAACTATAATTTGTATGGCGGCTTGTGAGTGATATATCTAAATGGGATCATGAGAGTGAATGGCTGTATTTTTTTGCAGGAGCAGTTCGATCTTAATGGAAAATAAACAATTTACACAGAAATTATAGTGCTATTGGCCACCGAATTTCAAGGTCGGAGCCTAGGAAAACCAGCCTCCATACATATGTAATATTTACAGGTAGTTGCCCAGACTATTGAGTCATTATTTTCAGTTCCTCTCTTTTTAGAATTTAAAGCCTAACTTTTTTCAAAATTCCAGTTTCAAAAAAACTGTTCAGATGCCCGTGGCGGTGAAACTTGTGGAGGCCCTGACCCTGGTCACCATCATGGGGGTGATCCTTTGCATTGGCCTCAGCGTGATCCTGGCCCAGCACACCATCACTATCATTGTAACATTTCTGGGGGTAAGCCCGCCGCTTTTTACGATGTCTAAGAGAGCTCAGAATTTGAACTTGGAAATTTTCAAAAGCCCGCAGCGAATATAGCCAATGTGGCACTGGCAGTGACCGAGAAAATACTGGTGTCCATACTGCTCGGCGTCCTGACAATGACCAATGTGGTGGTAAAGGCCTTGACGGCGACTGGAATGGCGTGAGGATCATTATGTGCGACTGTTGTCTGAATCCAAATTATCGGTATATGTATATATGTATGCATATATCCTTGGCCGTTCGTTTATGATGCCATTACTGTCTGGCCGGAAGGGAAGGAGAGGAAAGGCGGCTCAAACGCGGCACCGCTCTCTCAACTAATATTCAATCAAACAATTTAACGCCCCAATAAACTCTTCTAACCTGCGGCTGGCCCCGAAAATAAAATAACACAGAAACTGCGCTCAATTGCAGCGAATTTGCGCCTGGCCAGCAAAGGCGAAGCAAAAAATAAATATTTTTACCACAAAAGCCAATTTGGGGCAGCGCACACTTCAACTGCGCTCGGGGAGGAGCATTATTTTCGATTCAGCCTTTTCAATACACTTTCGGGGGGTTTTATACTATAGGGAATACATTTTTGGGAATATTATAAATTAATATCGTGTACTCTTGCAGAGGGTATTATAATTTTAGTCAGTAGTTCGTTAGGTACTAAATATAACTAGTATATATATTTCATAGGAACTTTTGTAGATTCGTTGTTTCCAAACATGATTGCATCCTTGGAGATTTGGTAATCAAAATATTCACTATATTTCTGTATTATAAAATACCTTGTTATACTCTTCCCGGAAAATGGTTTTTTCACGCAATCCCTGGCTGGTCACACTATTTTTTGTAACATTGCTCTAAAACGGGTATAAAAGGAGCCCAGCTGGTGTATGTTTTTCAGTTTAGTTAGGCAGCTCATCGAGTTGGTTTCATTTAAGAAAGGTTTTAATTTTTTTATTATTTTCTTGTTTTTATTTTTATTTGCTTTATCGATATCGCCAGCCAGCGGCACATCTTTTTAGGGGTGTTAATTCCATTTGATAAGTCTTAATTTTGTTATTTTCTTTTTAATTTATTTATTTATTTTTCGGTGACTCCCTGGTACTCCCTCAACGACATGCTCCCTCCAGATCCTGTCGACTTCCAGCCATCCTTCAGAGTTTCCAATAAGCCAATCAATGGTATTTCTATTTGCTTTATGGCTTAATCCAGGATGAGCCACATTTCGATTTATTCATTAAATCGTTATTTGTACATAATTTTTTTTTTTGCCATCAACGGGATCTATCTATTCAGTGGTAGTTGCTTCTTTTATGGTGTGTTAATTCCATTAAATAAGTCTTAATTTCGTTATTATTTTCTTTATAAATTATTTATTTATTTTTCCCGTTGACTCCCTGGTACTCCCACAACGACATGCTCCCTCCAGATCCTGTCATACTCAAGCCATCCTTCAGAGTTTCTAATAAGCCAATCAATGGTTATTTCTATTTGCTTTATTGCTAAACTACATTTTAATTTTGTTATTATTTTCTTTATAAATTATTTATTTATTTTCCCGTTGACTCCCTGGTACTCCCTCAACGACATGCTCCCTCCAGATCCTGTCAAGCTCTAGCCATCCTTCAGAGTTACCAATAAGCCAATCAAGTTTAGTGGCGAATGATAAACCATTTACCAGAAGTAAAATATAAATCAATATTGGGACCATGCAAACTTTGGTTGTATCTCAAAGATTATATAAAAATAAAACTATAAAATAAAATAAATAATATAAAAACTCGTAATTTACAATTTTCAAATATTTATTGATATAAATCAGTTAAGGTATAAATTATATAATGAAACCTTATAAATATAGAGAATTTCCCAAGTCGTTGCCAGTTTTTTTTCCCTCCTGAATGCCTTGTGAGTTTTAACACCTTTTTGCCAGCTGTTTATTCTATTATTTAGTTATTTATCAATGTTTTGAGCCTGGTCTGGGTGTGGGTCTGCGGATCTCCTCGGCCTGGGTCCAATCCCAATGGGAAAGAAAGCCCCCAACCAGACCCGTCTGAGACGCGGCACCAAGTGTAGGAGTAGCTTTTCGTTTTTTTTTTTTGTATCTTTTGATTTAGTGGCAATTTCGTGGCGCAGAAATTGCCGAGTGCCCCGGGGGTAGACTTGAAAACAAGCAGATTACAGGCGGAAATTGAGGCAAGAGTGTGTTGTGTTGCGGAGGAGCTAACAAGCTGAAACAGAAATTGCAAAGAAAAAAAACTGGACCTAAAACACCTCAGAGAAATCAGCTTGTAAGTGGCGATCAGATCATTCATTATCCTCCAAGATCAGGCGATACCATGCGGGTATAAAGCTGAGCCTTTGGCCAGAGCCCGTGCTCTTGTAAATGCACCGCTTCTGGGCCACATAGGTGAACTCATAGATGATGCTATGGTCGTCGACATTCCGCATGGACTCCCGCACCTGAGATAGGAACTGGGAGAGAAACTGCTGGCAAAAGTCCGCCGACCAGGTTTTCTGCAAAAAAAAAACGTGAAAATAATTAAGTAATTAATATTAATAATATCTTTGATATTATACTCACATTATTCCTGCGCAACTTTTCACAGGATATCGGCTCCAGGCTCTGCACGCGGCCATAGGGATTGGCCAAGGCCAACATTAAGCTCCTGGCGCCTTTCAGGTGACTCTCTGACCACCACATGAGCGCCTCCTCGGCAGTGTACAAATCGGTGAAAAGTCGTCCATCCATTCGGCGGCGATTCTCTCCGAATTTGCACTCGAAAAAGTTTAAGTTCATGATGTCAGCGTGCGACAGGCTAAGGCATAGGGATATTAATAAATTATTTATTTTGATAGTACAACAAAATTACTTACTTTTCGCAAGTCTTAGCGCCGCCGTTTATGGGCACGGAATATATAAGCGATAAATTATTCATTTGAGAACTTAAGATGAAATTAAATTCGGAACACTCCTCGGCACGGGAATCGTTGGGAGCTAAGGGGATTATGGGAAATAATATTTAACAATATAATATATATATAAATAATATAAATATAAATATAAATATAAATGTATATATAAATGTAGAAAACTATTACTAAATCAAACATCGAACCCACCTGAGTAAACCTTATGCTTCAGAATGGCCTCCATGGAGGACTTCTTCTTCTGCTCTTCGGTCCAAGGCTGCTCGCCAACATTCTCGAGGGCCAGATACAAGGTGTCCCTATAGTTAATGGCCAACATTTTCCAATTCACATTCAGCTTGAACGGCGTACACATCACGGTCTGCAGCAGCTCCATCTGGCACACAATGTCGCCCTTCACCCGCAATCCGTGACTGCCCTCGTAGCCATAGGGACACAGAATCGCATCCCGATGGTCGGAAATGCCGAAGAGCAGATTGTCCAGGTACTCCTCGTAGAAGTGATTCAAAGTCTTCCTGTGGCGAGTCTCCAGCTTGCCACTCAGGTCCAGGGGAAAGGCCTCCGGCTTGGGGTAATTGAGTAACTTCAACTGGCTGGCATTGGGGCAATAGAGGCGTTCCTCCGTCACACTAAAGTAGCCCACAGGCTGCTGAACCTTGAAGAATATCTTCATGGCCTGGGCGCACTGCAAGTACTCCTCCATGTTCAGGTAATTTTCACCCAAGGGCTCCATGGCGTTTAGGATTTCTTTTTTTAAAACTCCTCGAAAGATGCTCGTTGTCCAAAAGTAAAAGTCGCTGTGTCATCCAAGCAAATTTTCACCCTGCAGAGTTGCAACAGATTGACAGTAATTCTCATAGAGTTGCCCTTCAGAGTTGTCGTTTATTAGTAATATTCATTAATCATTTGACAGTTATTAGGGTTGGAAGGTTCTTCCTTTTCAACACTGAAAAATCATGTTTCAGAAGGTTCTTCCTTTTCAACACTGAAAAATCATGTTTCAGAACCCATAAATTAAATTTAAAATATAATAATAATATTCAGGGACCGAAAAGGCCTTTATTTTAGATTTATTCAAGATTCAAGACAGGGAATTTCCCCCAGTTAGAGCACCTTATTGGCCTCCTGAACCTCATCTGACCCTTCAGCTGCTGCTGCTGGTGCTGCCGTGGTGGTGTCCTGTTCCTCCTGCTCCGCCGCCATGGTGCTGCTGCTGTTGCTCTGGGCAGCATCCTCCGGCTGCGCACAGGAGCAGGCATCCTTGGTGTTCTCCTCGATCCACTGGTTGAAGTTGCTCACCCGCGTATAGACCCCAGGAGCATTGGGCTTGGCACAACCCTCGCCCCAGGACACAATGCCCGCCAGCTGGTAGGCCTCGCCCGAGCCCAGGACATGCATGGGCCCCCCGCTGTCGCCCTGGCACGAGTCCTTGCCGCCCTGCTCCACATAGCCGGCGCAGATCATGTTGTCGGTGATCTTCTCCTCGCCATAGTTGCTCTCGCGGCACTGCTGCTGGCTGAGAATGGGCACCTCCACCTCCTGCAGGGTGTCGGAGACGGGGCCGCCCTCGCTCAGGGCCCCCCAGCCGGTGACGACGGCCGTCTGGCCGGCGTAGCTCTCGCTGGGCAGGGGCAGGCACACCGGATGCATGTCGATGCCCAGGCGCACGGGCTCGTTGAAGCGGATCAGGGCGATGTCGCTGTCGAAGTTCCGCGTGCTGTACTTGGGATGCACCAGGACCCGGGCCACGCGCCTGTCCACGATCTTCACATTGCTGTCCTGGCGATTGTGCTCCAGCAGCCGGACCGTGATCAGGCGATGGTAGAACCCATTCACGCAGTGGGCGGCGGTCAGGGCGTACTGGTCGTTCACCAGGGAGGCGCCGCAGTAGAAGTTGCCGAACCACATGAGCATGATCATCCAGGGATACTCGTGCACCTCCGTCTCCTGGCCGCCGACGATGCGGTGGCGCGTATTGATGTTGCCGCAGGAGCACTCGGCGCACTCCCTCTTGGCGGGGGCACTCCATTCGGCGGGAACCTCTGGCCCCAGTATGGACTGGATCCAGTCCAGGAAGCTGCTCTGCCGCAGCTGGGCCAGGGAGTCGAGAATCCTCTCGGGCTCCGAGGCGTCGCGCAAGGAGGGAGTGGCCCAGGCCAACGCCAAGACAGCCAGCAGGGCGAGCAGAGGAGAAATACAAGCCATGATGATGATGAACTAACCTGGCCAACTGGCAGTTGGCAACTAACCGAAGGCATCCTGGCCACTGGCCGTCTTAAAGACCAAGAACTAGAACCCAACTGGAACTGGCCGGACCACAATCCAGAGTCCCCGCGAGAGAAACCGGCTCCAGAGAAAGGTTAGCGCACTTTGTGCCCACTTTTCTTTTAATCAATAAATATATAAAACAGCTTGAGAATAGGATGGTTAATACTCTTGCCAATGTTTCCTCAGTTCTGGCTTGGGTTTTGTCCTTAGGATTTTTAAAGGGTGATATCCCAAGAAAGTACAAGGTTATTTTCCGAGAAAATAGTTTGTTTCTTGGGATATTGGTTGGGGTTTTCTCAGAGGGGAAATAATAAGCTTTTTGCTATGAAAACTTATCTTTCAGATCGGAAATAAAATTATTAAAAGGAAGTGCAAATCTTGAGGGAACTCTGGGTAGAAATCTACTATTATAAATATATTGTAATAATGGAAAAACGCTTTTCTCACTCCCTCGAGTTCCCTTCTATAGCCTTCTCCCGATTCCACCTTCACCAAGAGTATTTTTTGCCACTACTTATAGTTACAGAAATAGCTATCTCTCTCTACTTGATCTTCTTGGTCTCCTGCTGGCAGAGGCAAGCCTGTTTGGTGAGGTTCTTGATCCAGGTTCCATAGCGATTCACTCGGGCATAGACGCCGGGATAACCGGCCTTGGCACAGCCCTCGCCCCAAGAGACCACGCCGGCGATCTGATGCTCTCGCGTGCCACTGGCCACGATGTGAAGGGGTCCGCCGCTGTCGCCCTGGCAGGAGTCCTTGCCGCCCTCGTCGTAGCCACCGCAGAGCATGTTGTCCGTGATCTTGTTGCCATAGCGACTCTTGCGGCACTCGTCCTGGGACAGGATGGGCACTTGTACCTCCTAGAATAGGGGAAAATACGCATTAGTTTGGTTAATATATTATTAAATTCCCTTTCTGCGTCAAAAAAATATTAACTAAAATCTCCTATGTTCCATCTAGCCTCACCTGCAGGGTATCAGATGTGGGTCCTCCAACCTTAAGTGCTCCCCAGCCGGTGACGATGCCATGCTCTCCCTTGAAACTCCTGCCAGGCGTGGGCATACACACGGGATGCAGCACCTCGTTGAACTCCACCGGCTCGTCCAGCTTTATGATGGCTATGTCGTTGTCATAGTTCCGGGCATTGTACTTCGGGTGCGTGATCACCTCGGCCACCTTGCGGTCGATCTTCTGCATGTGCGACATCTTGCGGTCGTGCTCCAGCAGCCTCACCGAAATCCGTTCCTTCCGGAAGCCGTAGACACAGTGCGAGGCGGTCAGGAGGAACTGGTCGTTGAGCAGGGAGGCGGCACAGTAGAACCTGCCGCCGTAGAGGAGCATGGCCACCCAAGGGTACTGGTGAACCTCTGTCTCCTGACCCCCGACGATTCTCTTCTGGATATTGGCTATGCCGCAGACGCAGTCGCGACACTTCCTGGGCGGATCCAGAGTGGGCGGAGCCGGGGTGGTGGCCCTCCGGGTTGTTGTGGTGCTGGACGAAGGCGCCGGCGTGGTGGTTGAGGTGGTGCTGCTCGCCGCCGAGGGCTCTGGCATGGCAGAGCTGCTGCTCAGGGTGGCCACAGTGGCATTTTCCGAGTCGGAGCTGCCAGGACGCTGGGGTAGGAGCGACAGAACCCACTGGATGAAGGTGTTCTGGGACTGCTTCAGCAGGGGATTCGCTGTGGTCTGGGATGAGGCTATGCCCTGATCCTGGGCTAGAGTTTGAGCCACGGCCAGGCCGATGATCAGCAGGCCCAGCCAGGCGGCGGCGGTGGTGGCTCCTCGTCGACTCATTTTAGACTAGACTTTTTCCGGCTTTCTCCACAGCGACACCACCGATGAGCGTGGCTCTCGGCGAACTGATCGGCCAGCCGCTTGGCCAGCATTTGAAAGCGGCATTTCACCCAAAAAATAAAAAAAAAGCAAAAAAAAGTGGTTCTGGCCGGTGGCACGTCCACTTTGCCAATCCGTTGTACACGGAGAGAAAGGCAGACTAAATGGAGCTACGTTTTGTATATTTGATTCTTAAACTTGGCTGAATATTTAAATATCATTTAGATTTGTACTGACAAATTGCAAAGTTATTTATTTATATTTTCGTAATTTTGTAATCATTAATATTTATATAAAATAGAAACCGTCATTATGAAAAAGCAAACATTTTAATAAGCAACGACGAAACCATTTTTTTCTATGGCAGCTATATGTTATAGTCGTCCGATCTGGCTCGTTCCGACATATATGCTCACTGGAATTTAATTCAGATAGCTCTAGTACTGAAAGACTAGTTTCCATAGAAACGGGCATGTCAAGATCGATTCGGCTGCCAATAGAATAGAAAATAAATTAATAAATGTATTATGATAGTCGTCAGATCCTTTAAACAGGAAATTTAAAATTAATATCTCCTCATCTGCATAAAGCCTTTTATATATATTTTGTTGTATTTTTTCCAGTGCATATTCACACTCACATTGGATTTGCATTCGGTATTCTGCGCATGCGTGGGCGCCTTAGGGCATCCGCACAACACGCAGCTCACCAGTAACAACCACGCCACACCACACACTCTACACACACCACACACACACCCCACAAACACACACTCACTCTACACACACACGCAGAACACACACAACTCAGCGATTGACCATGATACTTCACTCGATTCGCTGGCAAACAAAACAAAACCAAAAATTGGAGCCACTCAGCCACAAAAGTTGGCCTTTTTTTGGACTTTTTTTTTGCGCTGAAGCCACTGAAGTAGCGAAAGTTTTTTTCTCGCTTCAAAACTTATTGAAATTAATTTTTGTTGTTGTTTTTTTTTTTCTTCTTTGATTCGCTTCTATCCCACTTCGATCGCCACTCGACGACGCATCGTAATTTTACTTTCTTTTGATTTATATTATTTGGGGCTACTTTTCGGCGGCTGTTTTGTGGGTCTCTGTGGTTGGGTTTTTGTTGTTTGTGTTTTGTTTTGTTTTTTTTACAGCTGGAAATAACAAGGCTGGTGACAACAATAAATTGTGTGGCACTGTTTACATTTACAACGTTTACGTGGTTTGCTTTTATGGGTTTTGAGCCATTTCATACAGGGTGTTCGGGCTTTGATAAGTAACTAAAGATATTAACATCTATATAAATAAATATCCAACTAATATGGGGAATATTTAAGGCACATCCTAATATATATATTTGGGAGCTCCCAAAAAACCTAGCAGCTCATATGAGCCAAAGAAGACCCTCCCCCAAGAAAGCCATGAAGCTGTCAGTCGTGGCTGGAGCAGCAGAGATTAACGATCAAGCGACCACATCCTCCTCCATCCAGCCATAACCATTCGCACGTGTCCATCCGAGTCGTGAGTCATATTGGCCATGGGACTACTCTTAAGTAGCCACGTCCTCCACTTGATCATTAAAGGCAAACTTGCGAGGCTGCGGAGGCGGCGCCGTTGCGCCTGCGCCATTCTGCGCTGACCGACAATTGATGGATGCCCTGAATGGTTGTAAAAAAAAACAACAACAATAAAAACCATAGGGAAGCAGGGAGTAGGGGAAAGGGTCATTAGTATGCACACACATAACACTTGGCATATTAATTGTCCGCGTAATGTTGCAGGCAGATGCAGATGCAGAGTTACATACATGGAGTCGCCTCCAGTTGGACACCGGAAGGGGGTCTCCAGCTGATGATGATGACGAACTAATGTCAGCGCACGTCGGAGTCTGGGCATGGGTGATGCTGTTTTAGACTCTTTTTGGATATTTTTTTGGGTTTTAATAATTTAAAACTATGCCTTAAAGTATTCAAACGTTTTAATATGTATAAGGTTTCTGGGTTTTATATTAAGTTAAGTTTCTTAATAATTATAAAACCTTATTTGAAGACTGCTTATTTTAAATTTCATATATATTTTTTTAATTAAAGTATTTTGTTTTATTTTTTACATTTTTCGAAGCATCTTTAAGAGACCTCAACTTCTTTAAGACCTTTCCTACATCTTTATCTTTGTTTATAATGAATATTTCTGCCCTTCTTGTTACCTTTAATTAACCTGCAAACTTCTAAAAATATTCCAAGAGGCTACAACTTATATAAGATATTTTCTAGAAGTACATTTTAGTTTTAATTAATATTTCTGCTTGCTTTACTTAACTTTTATTTTAACAAGTAAGCACCCAACATCACTGATGGACATGTGGGCCCATCAGAGACCCAGCCAGAGCCGTGGCCCGACCGCAGAGCACGCAGTTAAAACAAAGTGCCATTTGCATAATGCCCGGCTAGACAAAACCGAATGAAAAATACTGGAAAAAAGGCAACCAATGCCTGGCATGTGTGAGTAGTACATCTATGGCAAGATGGGAGTGGGTTTATTTACGAGCCTGGACCTGGACCTGCACTTGGCGACGCAATTATGCAAGAGCCACTCCATGCCGCCACGGAGGAAAAACGTGACCACCAACGGAGCAGTGGAGTGACTGACTCCCGAAGCCTGGCTCTGGCAGATTGGCTCTGGCTCCGGCTCTGGCCCCGGTGTTGTTGGGGAAAATATGTTAATTGGCATTGTAATATGCACATTAGATGTTGCCAACTACTAAGCGCTCATTAAACAAGCCAGCCCAGGCCCATGCTCGGCCAATTACTGCCGCAGGCAAAGTCGCCAAGGAGGGCTGACAGGTGATACATTGAGGGAATCGGAATTGATTGAGAGCGCCATGTTATGTGTGCACCTCTGTAAATTAATTGCACATAATTAGGGAGTATCTGGGGATTACTCAGACTTAAATCGATTAGAAAACAAACTAATTATTAAAAGGAACTTAGTTCATATGATTTAGAGGTTTTTTAAAAGGTTTTTTTTAGCAGAATTTCAAAGAAAATACAAATTCATCTTCTTAGAGTAGGCTCTGGACTATTTTTTGAGACCTGTCAATGGCTACATAGAAGCTACAAAACCTATAATTCTCAGTCAACCATCACTTGTTTAGTAGACCAGACCTAAATGGAATAGTTTTATGTTTTTCTTGCATTCAAAATTCTCAGTTTGTTTGTTTCCAAATTTTTCGTGATCTAAAAGCCAAGGTGAGTTCGTTGAAAACTTAAGAAAAAAAGAAAAGCTACATCTCTAACGCTTGCAGATGTTTTCGAACGAGTCCAACAATTTGGATAAATCCTCCAATGGAAGTTCGGGGAAGAGCGGACCGTGCCACTGTCCTGGCGGACACTGCACTTGTAGTTGCTGCTCCCCCACTGGAGGCTGCCGTTGCGGCTGTACCAGCTCCCAGCGGAAGAATGTGCAAGATGAGAAAAACATAAACTAATTCCTTGTTTGATGTGGAAATGGCCAGGGTGAAGATCAGTCCTGGCCATTCCCCAAAGCACACACCTACACCAATTCCAGATTCCAAATAATTTAAGAAAAATGGTTACTCGGATTCCTGATATATATAGAGGGAAGCTCACTTACTCGGATTCCCATATGATGTAAGGACCTTTATTTACTCGGATTATCATATAATAGGCTTCAATTCACTCGGATTACCTTGAAATAGGCTTCACTTCACTCGGAGTCATATTCTTCTCAGATTCATCAATAGGTAGGACATGGCTTCAATCATCAATCAATATAAGTTGCAATTATATCTGGGACTTCTTGGCATAAGGATTCCCAGACACACTCTCAGGATAACCAGATGTCTATAGTTACTCACATGGTTATCATAGATCACCGACATTTATAAAATGGAGTTCAGATTTTGCAATTAATATAACCAACCACGGCCCAAAACTGTTTGTTTTAAATGTTAAACTAGAGAAAGGGGTCCTTCCAGCCGCTATAGACTCCATCTGGGTCTAGCTGAATTGGGTGTTGATAAAGAATTCCAGCAGTTGCATATCCTAGCTCCTTTATTGGGCTTTAATTATGTATATTGCCGGATATCTTTTAATTTCAGATGCAGCTTTAATGTTCTTTTCAATTCCCTTCGGCATGAAAAAAAAACCGCAAAAAACAATTACAAAATTGTTGGGCAGTCGCTGGCGGGCTGACACATGACCTCTGACCCCTTGCCCACCGACGATGTGCACATGAAAATGAAAAATTTTTCACAGACAGTTGGATGCGTGTAAAAAATTTCACTTTTGATTTATGCGCGACGCGTGGAAAGGTGTTGCCTGGATAACTCTGTTTTTTTTTTGGGAGGACCTGGGAGCAGTAATAAAATTGATGGGAGAGGGGGCCGCATAGAAGTGGATATTGCAACATATTTGCATAGACAACCATTAGGACAACGAGCCCCATTCAGGCACTCAGCCATGAATGTGGCTATTACAGCGAATAGATTATGTTTCGCTATGCACGTTGCCCGGGCGGCTGTCATAAAATTTTATCTGCCAAGTTAATTAAACCGGCAGTTAGCCGGCTCTGGGAACTATCCTGTCCCGGCGGCTCCTGTTCATTTGCAGTTGAAAATTTAATTAGTTATTCCATTTGCGCGCCGCACTCGCTTTTCATTGCCCGGCCAAAGAGAGCGTTTCATTTTCTCCCACCTCTTTTCGCCCATTTGGAAAGCCGCAAACAAAAAAGTGAAGGTGCAAAAATAAAAAGGATGTCTGGTTTCCTTCTGATCAAGAGGGTTTCCACACCTTGGCCCGGGGGAAAATCACCAGCAGAATCGCATCAAGACACACGCAAAGGCAGCGGCCAGAGTCTCAAGTTTTCAGGCACGCGATACCATTTTTTGTTGGTGAACCCACTACGATTATGACCTGTACTTGCTGAAAGAGCTGTGCACAACACAACAAAAAATGCAACAAAAAATGTAAAAAAAAATGTAATGATTTTTTCGGGCATGCTCAACATACTTGCAATAATTTGCATGCAATTCCCAAGTTGAATTTAACGCTTTGATATCACGCAAGGCTTTGTAATGGATTAATTACGAGGTAATACGATCCCCGAACATAAGAAATTAGGAACTTGAGCTTTTATTTAATTTTTATTTAATAAAAAAATCAATTTCTACCTCAAGCACAAGCATACTGACACCTATGAGGAAGTCTTCGCCGAGAAGATGCGCACCCGCGAGCTTGCCTGCAAGGAGGAGACCGAGGCGGATGAAGCAACCAAACCTTACTACACAAATACATATCGTTGGGTAAATATGTTAATCATTAAGTGTCATTAAAATAAAGATTTAGAAATTATGGCTAAAGATTTAGAAATTATGGCAAGGGAAACCCACATCCTGGTGGACGGGTACAATATAAATCATGTAAGCGTAAATAACTTTAAAATACAAAAAAAAAAACTTTTTTTTTGGTTTGAAGTTACCATCTCCACAACAAATTTCAGAACGGGAAAGTAACTGAAACATTGAGAAACCTTCGAAAAAAAAAATGCTCTGTCTGCAAAATAAAGGTTAAAACAAAATAAAGAAATAAAGAAAATAATATTTCAAATAAGTAAAAATAGGAAAGAAATAAATAAGTTCAAAATTTGCGGAAGAACTGGACAATAAACTCCAGCGTGGGCTTATTTATAGGGTTTTTGGCTTGTCATTTTAATTCGTTGCATTTTGGTATTATTTAGGTCTTAGTATTCGATTTGCTGTCGATAACCATGCCAACTTAATGGTGTCTGCGATATTTTAAGCTTCTTCAACTATTGTATTAAATGAGTAAGTGCTGTTGCATTTTGTCTGTATGTTACCACTAGATTTGTATCCCTTATACACTGGGAAAATGTGTTAGGCCTAGTAATTTGATAATTTAAACTACAAACTACTGCGTATTTGTGAGCATCCATTATTTATTTATTCTCTCTAATAAACCGTGATTTACGACGCCTCAAAGTGCGTCCAACTGACCCAGCCACGACCCATTAACAGGGTTTATATGGTGACTTCCATGAGGGCCTCAAAGGCGTTACCTGCTTAGGCACTTTTGAGCGCTTGTTTAGTCAACAAAAAAACAAAAAACAAGGAGAGCCCGAACACTTCAGGAAGCCCATTTTTTCTTTAAAAATGCTCTTGTAACCCTCCGACATTGCCCATTCCCAATCACATTAAGTTCGTATGCTGGCGACAGGTGATTCCGATTTTTTGGCCAGACTTTCGACTTTGGGAACTTGCCCTGGTTTCCATCGATTGCATATTTTATGCCCCCATAACGACTCATTAATTCTATGGGAAATGGAGTCGTAAACAAGGCCGTCAAAACTGACCCGTTATTACACGAAATGGGGGAAAGAGAAATATAAATAAATCGGTGCCGTAAAAGCCATGCTTGTTGACATATTTAAATGACGTAAAAAATGAATAAAAAATGACCCAAAACGACCAATAAGCCATAAACAGAATCGCTCATCAATGGAAGAGCAAACTACCTTATTAATATGGATTCCTAATTAGCTGGTCAGTGGAAAAATTAAATAAATACACTTTTGTGGGATAAGCTATCGATCGGATAGTGGGGCCTACAATGCCTGGAATCCATAATTATGGGTTACCAAGTTTCTATTATTGAATTATAAATCATAGTTCAAGAGCTAACCTGCTTGCATTTAATTGGATTTATTTGGTAGTAGCTGGAAGTACCCGGAGGCGTTGGTTCTATATATTCATTCGGTTGTAATTGAAATAATCATGCGAAAATTTGTCTAATTTGCGGTCTTGTTCCGTACATAATTTAGGCCACCAGCCGGAATCTGTCCGGGTACAAATAAGCCAGTCAAGCGGCCATTTGCTGGTTCCATGCGCATTTTCTTCATCAATGATTAATTGTTTTGACAATGTTGCAGCCATGTACCACCGCCTCTCCCGCCTGTCTGGCTCTGGGCCCCCGGGTCAGGCTCCTTCCTGCTCTGGCTCCTGCCCCGGGCTCTGGCTCTCGATGTGGTGAAATATTCCGCGTGGCAAATGTGCCAGCCTCCGCCGTCGCTGGTCCATGTCACATTTGTGGCCTGGCACTGACGAATGTCCCCAAATTGATGTATGATTTTGGCAGCGATGCCAAAAACCTGCACTGGGTCTGGCTCTGTCTGCATGTCCCTCGCTCTCTTCGGGGGAAGATTTAGTGCGGGGCTTTGGCTTTTGTGGAGCATTTTTGGTCAGATATGATATATCTCCTCGCAGTGGAGCTTCGAGTAAAGTTGCAGCGCGGCATTTACGTTGCAGGGATTAATAAAGTTCAGGCTTTAAATGAACTATTGAACTATTGAAGTTGGGTAAAGGGAAGAAATATCTGAGTATATAAATATTTCCATTATCCAATCCCTTGGCACCAAAACGTGTCACCGACAGGCAGTTCGATTTCCTTTCACACTTTTCCATCCTGTTTGCCCTTAGTTAAATCTGCTTTGGAACAATTTCCCTTAAATTAAACTTAAAAACAAACAAAGTGGAAGAAACAGAGTACAGGCCAAGGGCTGGAAAACAGTTTAGCTTTAGTGAAAGTCGTAAAACTTTCACTTGACCCTTGTCAGGCGAGTGGCCGAAGGTGCGGGGTCGAGTGTTGTAATCAACAGCAAAATTGGCACCAGTCAACCGAGCTCCTCCCCGGAAATACAGCTTTACTCCTTCCCACATCCACTGTAGTTTTGTCCAGTATCTGTGTCAGTGTCAGCATCGTTTACGCTTAACTTCCTGCAGGATCTCTGTATTTTTTGGGGGTGGCTGGCCAGCCTTCTTGACCAACTGACTCACTGCGAGGGTTGTTCTGGCTGATAAGTCGCCAGGTTCAATAAATCGTCGCCTTAACCAAAAAATATATGTACATATAGTTGGTAGATAGTTGCAGTCACTGGGAATCCCCTATTTTGGCCATTATCGCGCCGTGGAAATCCAAACATATGACCCCATGTAATCGTTGGCCATTTACTTTATCATTTGGCCACATAAATTAGGAACTAAACGGTTCCACTAAACGCAGACTAACGCGCGTGTTTTGCATTTCATTAAATTATGTTTATGCACTGAAAAAAAACTACAAATAAAGAGGCAGATAATTACCAAATAAACAGTAGTTAGAGGGCTAATTATATTATTTTTGCCATTAAATTGCTACGCATTTTTAGAACGATTTCAATTCTTGGAATACTTACATTACAAATTAATACAATATTGAAAGCTATCAAATACTTGAGTAATGCTATCATATCTTTAAGATTACTGTACCATTATTTCTGCCATATTTGCATATATAATATTCATATATTATTCCAATAATATTTCTTTAATATCTCCTTAATGTTTCTCTATTATTTCCCCAATATTTTTCCCCTGTGCTCAAAAAGGGAAATGCTAATTAAGTGGAATGCAGAGTTGGCGCCACATGCCAAATATTTGCAACAGCTGACACCAGTTGGGGTCACAGGCGTACGTGCTGGTTAATTAAGCGGCAATCCAAATGCATTACATGTCCTTGCCGCCCAGGTGCAATATTTATTAGAGAACGAGACAGAGGGCCAGAGCTCAAGCTGGAACACTTTACGTGACAAATAAGTCAAAGCATATATTTTAAATTCATTAAGGGACCACGCTGTCCCTTTAAGCCATTTGTTAACTCCAAGTCCCCGGGGTGGCCTGTCCAACTAACACAATTTTTCACACCTCCTGGGAAACCCCTTTCCGGGATCCTTATTTATATATTTATATATGTATATACTTCCACCATTGACCGGGTCAGCAGAGTGGCAAAAAATGTAGACATTTTCTTTAGAGCAAGTCATGCAAGCCATTTCCTATTTACATTTATCTAACTCTCGCCAAAAAAACGAAAAAATTGCAGAGGCAAAGAAACGGATTTAATGGAAAACGATGATGTGCCAGGGTTGTTGGCCCCGGCGCTGCGGCGCCTGGCAACCCTGGTCGGCGCCACACACAAAATTCCGCTCCGCATTGCGTTGCGTCCGTTTTTATTGCTTGTGATGGCTTAATTTATTTGTATATATATTTAAAACAAAAAAATTCTGGGTACAGGGTAGAAGAGAGTGTATAGGATTTTATAATAACTTCTCTATATTTCTGGAATTAATATGGGCTTAAAGAAAACCATTTAAAGTTCTTCCCAAAATTGTTTCCTGTAAAATTAAGCATTAAATTTAAAAAGAAATATTTTAGGTAACACTGGAAGACCTTTACTTACCTATAATTATGTTATAAACTAGACAAACCGGTTTAAATATTAAAGTAAAATGTATTTATAGGAAACTAAAGGCCTCGTTTCTTTAATTTTGATACATTTGTTGCCTTTTTTAGTTGACTCTCTTTGGGATCTGACCAAATGGTGCCAACGAGACGCGATGCGCCAGAAATTGTTAAACGTTTGCCAACTTAAAATGTAAATTGGTTGCATTTCCCGGATAACGCTGCGTATGCGTGATTTGTTTTTAAGTTGCCAATGCTAATATACCGAAAAAGATGGTCAAACTGCGGCAAAAAGGCATGTAAAAATCAACAAGAAGAGGGAAATTCGCCACAATTAAAATAATTCCAATGGAATCTAGCATTTGTTTGGATTTATTTAAATTTCAATGCACTTGCAGTGCCGCCTAAAAAACGTTGTAAAAAAAACTGTAACGAATCCACGTAACCATAAATCATTCAACTTAAATCCCTGTAACAAATTCGTATGCACGCAAATCAATTGTTCAATTGTTTTCCCGAAAAGGAAAATAAATAAAATATAAGCCCAACGCTGTTAGGGATACCACGGCGGGACCCGGGTGGGATCTGGGTGAGCTGGGGGGAAGGACATAGGGCGTAGGGACAACAAACAAGTTGGCGGCCATAAATAAATATCGCATAAGCCCAGAGACCAATATAGAATATAAATTTTCCCTCTGCAGCTCTCGCTTTCCCATCCCCCCTCTCTGTTTGTAATACAATCAACTTAATTTTGTAAAAATTCAATTTAAATAATGCCGCTCAGCTCTCTATACAAAAAAATATATATATTCGCATGTGAATATTTATCTTTATTTGTGTTTCTGTGGCTAAGCGAATTCAATTGTCTGGATTTAGTTTTTGAAACGGCAGATGGTCGCTTTTTGCTTTAGTTGCGAGGTTTAAAGAGGTCTTAGGATTGTTTTGAATAGAATGGGTAATAATATTGCTGAAATAAATATTTAAAAAAATATCTAACACTCTTAAATTCGATGTAATGAAGTATATATTTTGAAAATGAAGATATATTTACAAAAAATCATGAGAATATCAACTACCTCTTAATTTCTTGCAAGTTTTCGTGACTTCTTAATGGTTTTCCCTTCACAGCCAAGTAGTTCTCATGTAAGAGCTGTATTCATGATTTTTTTAAATTAATAATTTCCTGCTGTACATTTTTTTTACTTGCTGGCTATAATTAAATTGAATTTGCTGCTTGAATAATTTTAATTTCCTTTGGCCACGAGGCGCGTCCAGTGGCAAACTAATAAGAAGCCAGAGACACGTACACGTACACCTCCTGAGGATGACGAGTGGGATTCCCGGACATATATATATGTTGCACTGTGTCTTCTCCTTCTGCCACACATGTGTTGCAATCTCCTTGTGCCAGTTGGGGCAGAAGCGAGCCAGAGCTGCGGAAATTACATAGAATGGGGCAAGATTGTGCACTTAAAGTCAGCAGCTTATATTTATTGGGAGTTCAACTATATACATAATTATATTATAAATTGTATATAATATCACTCCGCTAATTTTGGTCTTAACTTAATTTATTTTGTAATTAAAATAGCATTTAATTGAGATTTCCTGGTTTATTTTAATTTTCTAATTATGATTAAGGTTTGTATGCATGCTATAAAGCGTTGCATACTTTCGAGCTGTACTACGTCTGTTAGGGATGACGTCATCGATGTTATTAAATATGTTAATCGACCTTCTGCTGACTTCTGCGCGCCCGGTACATGAAACCATATATTACAGTAATTTGTACTGCCAAAAGTCAATGCTGGGAATGTTGTTGTTGCCTACAACAACAACAATATTTTTACAACAACAACAAATATTTTTACAATATTTTACAACAACAATTTCATGAAATTGCTGAACAA